>FAPJ01015410.1:14516-28652 GCA_001485985.1 Heliconius ethilla aerotome | reverse complement strand
ATTAAATATATTATATTTAATTAAAATTTACAACAGATAGAATTTTAAAAGGTTGTGAAAAGACGTTTGCGTGTTAAACTAATAAAGGAGAACATGTCTTAGGTATGAAATGGTCGCCCCAGTCAGTTACAAAGGTCTTATTGTCACTGTCATTTACAGAATCACACATAAATAAGTGATTCTTCTGTGCCGGTTCTTCTCAGGTCTAAGACAATAGCTATAGTTGGACCGGTGGTTAAATTTGACGTTTATAAAATCAACGGTACGAATAATGTTTCAGATAGTAATCTAATAGTTAATGCTATCTCACAGTTAGAGTTTCTTATATATTCAACAATAATTTTCTCAGTAATTAACGATATTAGTGGGTAACATACATTTTTAAATTACAAAGAAGTATGTAAAAATTAAATACACGTGTTAAATGTGTATCGACTAGATATTACCTACTATTCGACAACAGTCTGGCAGATAAGGCTGTCCGAGACTTTCACACATCCACCTCATTGGTTAAAGGTTAAAAGTAAAATGTAACGGTTTACTTCTATTTTTTTTAATTAAATGAAAAAATATATAATTAAGTTTTTCGTAAAAGAGGTAAAATGAATAATAGAAAAGCTTGGAACAATTTATAGATTTTTTATATTTTCGGGAAAGATCGTATCATAAAATCCGCACACTCTACTCACTCATTCACTCTACTCTACACGCTCAAAATAGTGACTATGTAATGAAGTCACTCTAAGCTTATATTCAAGGTGGGAAACAGAAGTGCAGAAATAAGTGGAAAACGGTATACCTAACACTCGAAATAAGCACGTATGCCGATATTGTATTTTAAAAAAAATCGCATCTCATTTTTTAAAACGGCTATTTCTGTTTCTTTAACCAAGTCTTGGTGTGGTATTTTCAGCCTTAATGCTCTTATTAGCTTCTAAAATAAATATCACACTAAGTGTTGTTTGGGTACCAACCTGTATTTCTACACCAAGTTCTTTCTCAAGTAGGCCTCTCTTTTTGATGATATCCTTCTTGAGCATTTCTTTGTACTTGAACAACCGGAGCAGTCGCGAGTGCGCGGAGGCGGGTCGAGCGGAGGGAGCGGTAGGGGTGGTTGTGGGGGCAGTCGGTGCGGGCGAGGTTGGGACGGCGGGGGCAGGCGCAGGTGCGGCGGCGGGAGCAACAGCGGGGGCAACGGGGGCCGTGGCGACTAGAGCGGGGCCGGCGAGGGCGGTACTGGCGAGGGAGGGCGGCGTGGGCGGTCGTGCGTTGCGAGATCGCTTGCGCGGGCTGGCCTCGATCCACTCGTCGTCGTCGTCGTGGCGCGAGGGCCCGCGGCGGCGCTGGGGCGGCGGGGAGGGCGAGCGCACGGGCAGCACGCGCACCTCGCGCTCTACCAGTGCCTCAGGTTTCATTTGCTTTTCCTGGTATCGCTGCAGTTGTAGTAACTTCTCCTCAATTTCAGGGTTGAGATTTTCCTGTTTCAAGGCACTTTTAATAGCTGAAATATTACATATATCGTAAGGTATAATCCAACTTACCTTTATAAATGTGAAAATATAAATAAATTATTATATATAAATAATTGTAGATATATATAAATATTTGTAGATAACAAAACAAAACCGGGTAACTCACTTTGTTGTATATAGTCAGGAGTAAGAACAAACTTGTTACTTTGACTTCCCTCATTAATAGAATTGACTATATCCGTTTTAGTATTATTTCCTTGTATATCTTCTGGCTTAGAGGGCATAGCCTCCTTATGGCTGACTGCTTCAGAAACATGATCTTCACCATTGAGTAAAGGTTGACGTTTTATTTTATCCTCTGTTGCACTATCCTAAAAGGAAAAACAAAATAATATCACATAAAACATGCACAAATTAAAATAGAAAACGAAAAACAAAAGTAATAAACAAAATAACTGTTTGTGGGAATATATAAGTACAAATATACATTTTAATAGCATCGACTATTGCTAATTTTGTACATAGTTCATCTACTTCTTGTACGTTTTACAGTTCATGAATACAAATTAAAAATTAATAAACAAAAGACGCCAGTGAAAGATTGCCCATACACCCCCACAAAACAACTAATATATAAATAAGAAGTAAAATAAATGTACGTAAACGATAAAAGGTCTTGATTAAATGAAAGTCGGAAGCTATTTGAAAATTTTATTTGAATATCATATTGCACTACCCAATCTTGTTTAACTTTCAGAGCTGTTACGATTACATACATAAAAGGTGGTGTATGAGCAATTTCTGTTACCAATGTAGTTGTATAGTAATTAGTTGTCCAAAAATAAAAATTAAGTATTGTAAGTTATAACTATTACTGCAAATCATATCATTATTATAACGTGTATAACAATTGTACTTCTGTCACTTATAACACAAGTGACATCTACCAATTTTACTAAATATCTTAGAAAATAAAATTAACAAGTTACTTCATCAGTCATTAAACAAACCCTCAGCTGTGAGCAAGAAACATAATATATAAGGTAAATTTAGTAAAAGTAAATATTAAAACAAATAGTTAATAATCAATTACTTTACTGTACTGCTCACAACAGAGAATAGTCTAAGAAAATTTGTTATTATTTATAATTTTTACACAATTATTGAATTTAATATTCAAATAATAAATAAATATGAAGCTTATGACTTAAATTTAAAAGTACATGAAAGAGATAAAATACACAAATCTATATTTATGTTTAATTTCCACCTTAACACAAAAATAGTAAACAATTCCTTCATATAAAGAAGAACAAAGTATTGACTACAATTTTTTTTGGAACTAGCCCTGGACCTCATGCATATGTAAGTGTTTCCTAATAATATTTATTAAACACATTGAATGAATGTATGTATAACTGTTACAGATCAGGTATAAAAGTAGTATGTTCAATACAAGATAATACTGATATCCCTATACTTAAAAATGCAGAGAGTCGCTATCAGAGTGTTCATGTAGCTAATGTACAAAATCTTTGGTAATTACAGTAATAATTATATAAATATTATTGCTGTAGTAAAATATCTATTATTTTAAATATCCAGTCTTACCATAACACAGTTTACATTAATTTAAATAATTACAAAGTATAATAATATAGCTGATTGAATTCACTAGTGTTCAATTATTTTATTATATTAATTAACCATATTTTTTGGGGACAAGCAATCAAGTAAAAAATAAAAATAAGATTGTTAAGATGAAGTTACAAACTTATTATGTTAAATAACAAAACCGCACAAGACTTACAGTTTGCGAGGCTTAAGCCTAGCTTTGCATTTCTGTGAGTGATAACAAAAAGTAGCGCCTAATAAAATTAATAATAAGTTTCCAACATCTCAAGAAGTTATCGCTTAGCTATTGGATCAAGACCTGGATACAGAAAGCAGTTTTACTTGAGACGGCGAGTATTGTGAGGAGGTTCTACAGACTTCGGACAGAATTACATATGTGACGCTGCTATCTATACAAGAGTTATAGGCCGGTTACCGAAAAGCAGTATAATCCTGTTTAGGCAAAGCAAGTGACGTCACATCTACGCTATATACGAACGCTCACTTAAATGCAAAGCTCAGCTTCGACCTCGCGGACTGTACATAGGCAGATCTTTAATCAATAGGCATGATGACAACTAATAACATTATCTCAGATTATGTACTTAATTAAAGAAACCCTATTATTAATTACAAGACACGCATTAAGAGGATTAATATTAATTATTGAAAATAAGCTTCACGCTGCATACCCCGCACAGCGTAGGCAGAGGGAACCTAGTGGAGTCAAATCACAACCTGAGTTGTTAATAATTATTTAAAAAAGATAAAACTATAAAATAGGGTAATCCACCATATAAACAACGTCAAGTGTGAGTCCTTTGACGTCACAAGCGACGCCACGACATTTCAATGAGTTTTGTTGCGATTTTGTAACTTTTTAATACTAAATCTTTATTTTCTATAGTAATATGATATACGTTGTAATTATAAGATATTTCTGAACATTATACTTAAAATCTGTCATCATAGCTATTGCAACAAAGTAAAGCCTAAAGTTATTTTCCGAGTTTTTTATCTTTTCTTGGGCATACATTTTATATTTAAAAGATGCTTGCAATTTTCAAAATTATTAAGATAAAAACGTTATACCCGGTTGAAGTTAACTAGTTCTGCTAACCATTGTGCTTGGATAACGGGCTTAGTAATCTCAAGATTATAATGACATTTCAAATTTACATGGAGAATTTCTGACAACGCATGTTTCTTGAAGTAAAAGAAAAGTAAGTAAATAATTGTTTGGTTACACAAGTTTATTAAACAGATGCATGGATGAAGGCCATTTTTAAAATTTTGCACTTCTATGCATAAATGCATATTTAAAAATTTTTTTTTTGTCATTTTATGAAAATATAATGAAACATATTTTTCAATAAGATAAGATCCAGGATTTCCTAAAATACATTATAATTAAATTTTACAGCTATTTCAACAATGTTTTTATAGATTTTTTTAGCCCCCTTTTATAAACCTTCATCCATATCCTTAAATTGATTATTGTAATATATTATTCTTACTTAATGCTTGTCACATTTTTATATACAGATATTATACAATTAAAATGTACTAATAAATATAAATAAAAAATCATTCATATGAATCTAATTTAAATGCATTCCTGAGGTGAGATGAATTTCAATAAGTGAATGTAAATTGTAAAGCACTAATTATATACGTCGACGTACTATTTTTTAAAATACAACAATTAAAATTTTAAAAGTATGTATATATTACTATAAGTTTTTTCCTAAAACATAAAAGCTAACATAAAATCTAATAGTGTAAATTGTTCACAAAAGACTGCCATATGTTAAAGAACCAGGAACCCGTGCATTTGCAAGTCAGCGTCCCGAGGCTGTCCTTTCCTAATAGTAATATATTACCTGGTGCGCTTGCGCGGGCGCGGGCAACGCGTGGATAGCGGGCGCGGAGACGGGCGCGGGCGCGACGGGGGTCAGTGGCGGCGGCGCGCTGGGCGTGGGCTGCACCGCTAGGTACATTTTCCGCGGGCCTAACATGCCTTGTTTGCCAGTGGACTCTTGAGCTGAAAGTTTAATTATGAACAGAGTTTTGACTTTCGTTGTCCAGATGTATTGAATTTCATTAAGCTACAAGATATTAGGCCAAACATTGAATGTGCTGCAAGGCTTGATTCTTATTATCTATTCAAGGATTATATTATTATTACCTTTCAGTAGTTGCTGTTTGACTTGATGCTGAACAAGTGCTAACTGCTGTGGTGTCAGAGAGTATCCATGAAGGCCTTGCAAAACAATGCTTGGTCCGCTGCTAGTTTGCATTACCTAAAAATTAAAAAAAATTAGATGCTGTTCAACATCTTATATAGTTATATACGATACATAATTTTAAGACAGTTGTACCTGTGCAGTAACAGTTTTTATCACAGTGCCCGGCGGCTGGCCTGCTAGAAGACGTTTTTCCATAATCTGATCTTCGGTGAGCGGCTGCGGGGCCACTGCGGGGGCGAGGGGCGGCGCAGCAGTGCGAACAAGGGTCGCGGGCGCGGGCGCAGGCGCAGGAGCCGGCGCGGGCGCGGGTGGCGGAGCGGGCGAAGGCGCGGGGGCCGCGGGCGCCGGGCTCTGGCCGATGTGGGCAACTATCTGAGCCTGGTTATTACCCGTCGGTCGTATCAGAACCTGTTGTCCATTTACAGTAGCGAGTTGTATTTTGCCCGCCGCGATCTGCTGCACGAGCGCCGGGTTATTGACGACGATCTGTTGCGTGGCGGCGGGGCGGGGGCGCGGTGCGGCGGTGGGGGCGGAGATCGAGGCGCGCGGCGCGGCCTGGCGTGGCTGGGGCGCAGGCGCGCGCAGCAGCTGTCCTTGCACGAGCACCGTCTGCAGGGGGCGCACGCCCGTACCAGCTTGCACCACCACCTGCGGCGAAGCCACCACCATCTGCTGCGCCGGCTGCACCACAATGTGCCGTCCGGACGGCACCAGCGCCGGCGCGGGCGTCACCGACTGACTCGAAATCCGCGGCGATTGAATTGAACCACCGCTTTCTGTATTCATTTTATTTTGGGCAGAATTTTTATCATTGGTGTCGCTCAATGGAGAGTCGGTTTTTCGCGCAGGGGAGGCTGCAACCAGCTGGCCCGTTATTCCTTGCTGCCCTGGCATCACCACATGTAATTTACCATCTGGCATTTGTATCAGTTGTTGCCCTGCGAGTAAACCTCTAACAGTAAATTTGCCATCGGGAGTTCTAATTATTTGTACCTTCTGACGTCCTTCTTTTGGAGGAGTTTTATTGACTTCAGAAGATAAAATTGATTTATTGTTGTTGCTGACTGACTGATTTATGACTCTTGTTGTTCCATCCGCGCCTTTTGTCATAATAATTCTCCTAGTCCCAATAATATTTTTCTGACCAGTGGGAGTAGATGTGTGTGTGGTCAATAATGAGGTTAATGTACTCTTTCCAGAGACTTGGTTAGGTGTAGTCTTCGATTTTTCTGTAACAGGTAATAATTATTATACAAGTTATTTATTACTATACCTTACTTGAGGAGCCGTGAGATAAAAGGTAATCAAACCAGAAAAAGGTTATGTTACAGGTCACATTTCATGGAATTAATATGTTTTACAAAAAGACCTAGGGAAGTAATATGCTGATAGCACTGTAAGTAATAGTATTGAATGTTATCTATATAACTTATGGAACCCTTTCAGACTTGATAGAAAATAAAGATTATAAAAATGTCTTGTCAATTATTTTATTTTTTTCTTTTTTATGATATTATTTACACATGTTTTTACATGTAAACTCAAATAGTTTTACCTAAAAGACTTTATTTTCAAGGTTGAAATGCATTTTAATACTAATAAATAATAGAGCACATATATTCATATTCAATATTGTGTTCAGTTATTTTACGTTAAAATATCTGCCATGATATTTTCATTAAACTCTTGTTATTCCATTGTTACTTCTGCTTTTTTTTGTTTCTTGATTTATTAAGCTTAAAGGTATTTGTTTATAGTTTTCTATTTGTTATACTGACAACGACGTTTTCGTGCTTAAAAACAAGAACATTACAAAGCAAAGTTTGCACTTTTTTCCGCCAAAGTAAAATCAATCAAAGAAAACTCCAATATAGACAAGATGGCTGTTGTTAACGTGTTCTAACACGTAGAAGGAATGATTCGTATAAATACAATAAAAATTAGAGAAAGTGTTCTGTTTGTTTACATTATTTCGCAAGCGCAAATAAATAATACGACTACAATAAATAATAATGTTGATATTTGTAATGTGCTATTTGTACCTGACATCTCCAGAGCTCGTTTCTGTTGGTGAGCCGCACGTTGCTCTCGCAACTGCTGCTCCATTTTGTCCTTGAGGTCGGAGGCGTTGGGCGGCGCGGACGTGTTCCGCTGCGGCAGCTTGCCTGTGGAGGTGCGCGTCACTGGCGTCACTCTCTCCGCGCGCTCTCCATACTGGCGCACTTCCCACAGTTCTAGTTTGTCCTCGTCGACCCATTCTTCCGTCACCTATAACGTGATATCAAAATAATATCTAACTCTCTAATTAAATTTTAACATTAATAAAACAATCGTAGAAAATAACCTGCGGTTCAGTATTCTGCGGCGACTCGGCACGTTTCCTCTTCCGCAAGCCACTTCGGATAGATGTCACCTCACGGATTGTTTTGGGTAGCTCCAACGGTATGACTACTTTTCTGCGAAGGTATTGAGTACGCTCCGAAAACTGTCCGATATGACGATGTTTTAATAGTTCGAGTGACACGATCTCCGTATCGGTGGTGAGCTGGTGCTTGCCGTCGGCGGTAGCCGGCTTGGCGGCCATGTCGTCCCAGCGCAGGCACGCCCACATGACGCGTAGCTGCAGTGCGGCGCTGGCCAGCCACTGCAGGTTGACGGTGCGGTACAGCCAGCACGTCTTGAACAGCGGCCGCGCGCACGGGTACGGCCACACCACCTGGTTGGGCTTGCAGCTGTGGCTGAACCCAGAAACCGTGCTGTGACCTGCTTGCCTGCACAGTTTTTTTAATTCATGATGGGGTAAAACCATTATTGTCTTAGCTTTGCTTTTGGTATGAAATGATGAGCAGAGAGGATATTTAACGGGTGTTCTTTTCTTTTTCTTTTCTACTGCTGCAGTCTGTACCCTCTTTAAATAGACTTTACCATTAGGAATTTCTGTTGAATAAACTCTAATTACACCATCTGTTTTCTCTTCTTTTATCTTATCTTCTTTTTTAACACTCCTTGTTAATCCAAAGCGTCTATTTATAACTGCCCGATATTTGGGTTTGTGTGACGCTTTCTCGGATTTTAATGAACACTCATATGAAGAATCCTGTCCTTTTTCATTATTTATGTTAGTGTTAGATTTTGAGGATTTGCCACGAGTTATTTTTAATTTTGGTATTGGTGGCCGACCCTTATTATCGACTGATTCAATATTTTGTTGATCATGCTCTGTCAATTCCTTGAGAGGTCCAATTTCAACTTCATTGTCTTCATTATTATTGCTTGTTATATCAATATCCATTTCATTGCCAACAGCAGGGACAGCAGACTCTTCAAGTGTACTTTCTGATTTAATACCACACATTGAGTTGTTATTTTCATTTTCATACTTTTCTACTTTACAATTTACATCACTATCTCCGCTAGATTTTCTTTTTACAAAGCAATCAGAATTCTTTATATCACATTCCTGTGCACAAGCGACTGCCGATAGTAAATCAGACACTATATTTTCATTTGAATTTGAACTTTTCCCCAATAAATATTGCTCCAATATGGAAATTTTATTATTTTCCTTACAACTTGCAAGTAAAAATGAATTACAGCTGTTAGGACCATCTTTTAGTAACTGTAATAGCTGTTGTAATATTTTACCTTTTTCAATACAAAGTGGGGAATAACACTCAATTTTCATGGATGACACTCCAGACAAGTCAGAATTATTGCAGCTAGCTGAATAACATTTATAGTGTTTAGTCAAATTTGTTAACATTTGATATTTCTCTTTTAAGATCTCAATCTTTTTAGGGCCTATATTTACATTCTTTGAGTTGTTGTCATTACTTTCTACAGTTGCTGAAGGTATTTCTGCCTCTGTTTCTTCACTCTCAATGTCAACATTTTTATCTTCTTCATTTTTTACATCATCCTCTTTTTTTATATTATTCAAAATGTTGCCTAACTTCTTTTCCTCCATAAACTTTAAGTAGGTACGTCGAGCTAAAAAATCATCAAGTTTTGATTTTCTAGCAATCTTAGGATAATACCTTCTAGTTGATGAACTTAAAGCTTTCTCAACATCTATTTCTTCGAAATCTTCCGTTTCTTTTTCTAATTTCATACTCCTCATAGAAACTGGTACTAAAAAAATATTTTTTTAACTTAATTTAAGTAAAACAACATATTATAAACATTTCAACATATCATTATTATTTGTGTATTAAAAAACAGTAAAATTGATTACATACATTTTTCCATAACATTTTGTTCGGTGCACTCATTTGAAGTTAGATATTCGTAAGTTTTAGGTTCTACAGCCAAAACTTTTATAATGTTGCCATCTCTGACTCTAACAGCAATTTTTGCAGGGCCATTAGATATGGTTAATTTTACATTGCTATTGTGCTTTTTAAATCTCCTGGTTGCAGAATTCCATAACCAACCCCATTGTCCATGGATTCTGTATTCTTCGCCTTTTTGTTTCCATACCTGCAAGTGATGTTTTTTAAATGCCTGAAATATAAATCTAGTATTACATTATCAAGATAAAAGTTTACCTGATGTCGGAGACCTAATGAATACTTAACAAAATTGCAAGCAGTTCTATTTCTCTCCTCTTCTTCATCCCTCTCTTTTTTCTCTCTTTTATCAAGTTTTTTTCTTTCCTCCCTCTCGGCAGCAGTAGTACGCATTAGACGCACATGACCCAGCTGTTCATGCCATGCCGGTACCCACACAGCATTTTTAATACAAGCCTGTTGAAAGTTTTGAATGGAGTAATATTATAAATTATCATATCATATTAGTTTAGACCGTCGTGGCGCAGTAATACAGCCTCTGACTATGAGGGTGATGGGTGATCAAATCCACATATTTGATTCCACATATTCCTCATTCAGGAATGAGTTATTATCATTTCCTCACTCACTCAATAAAGAGCGCGTCTTAGTTATACAAGTCAATACGGAAAATAGGTCATGGAATGTGTTAAAACTAAACTCTCTCCCTTGTTAAAAAAAATGTTTATATATTTCACGAATATATAAACAACAGTAACAAACAGTATATGAAGTTGCACTTTGTTATCAGAGAGAAAAAATTAAAACAATGCATTACCATGAATAGGGATGAAACTCACAATCATCGCGTTTACGATCAGACGCTGCGCCAATACGACTTCAATAATAAGTAGTATAATTGTCCTTACATTAAACATAAAATATTATTTTTTATACCTGCAAAACACAAAGAGCTCTTGCAAAATCTCTGGGAGCCTGACAAAGTTGAACTGCTTGAACCCAAGGCTTCCGTAACAATGTCCAATTTGGATGCATGAACTGTAGCACTATGTTAGATTCTAGTTGAAGCAAAGTTTGTCTCAAAGTTGCTACAAATAATGGCTTTGTTGCTGTTGAAAAGTAAATCATGTAAATAAAAATAACAATGGTGCCTGTGCAAAACTAGATAAATGATATTAGTATATCATAAACATTTCATAAAAATTACCATTTAACAATCCAACCCACTTAAATTCTTGTCCTGAAGAAAGAGAAAATTTATGGGAAATATAACGTTTCTTGTCCCTTTCTTCATTTCTTTGGGGTTTATTTAAAGCCAAAGGATTATTAGTATATTGGTTTATATAACTTTTGAAGATGTTTTCATTACCCAACTTAAAAAGGTATGTGCCATTTGAGATTTGATTAGATTTAAGACGTGTAACTCGTTCTGTAACTAAAATTTATTTATTACTATTTTAAAATAAACACTATTCACATTTAAAATTAATCAATGCATTAAAACATACCATCATCACTTCTTTTTTGATTTTGTGATTTAGTTTTAACTAAACAATTATTTTTAGTTCTTTTAGTATCTTCACAGTCAATGTCATCATTTTCATCTTTGACAATTTCATCACTAGTAATGGTGACTTCATTAACTATGTCACTTTCATGGACCATAGACATTTGAGAATCATCCTTGTCATCTAATTTAATGCCATTGTTTGGCTCTATATGTCTTTGTTCCTCCTTCACTACTTTCCTCTTTATACTATTATTTATTTCAACCTCCAAATATGACTTTCGATTTCCCTTAGCTTGCTCAGTTAAATCTACAGTTACATTCATTTGTCTTAAGATTTCTTGTTTCATTTCAATTAATTCTCTTACCAAAGGCGCTTCCATTTCATTTGCATCTAATACCTCAAGAAGATCTTGGAATTGATGAGATGCTGTGTAATACCATACATCACTATTTTCAGCCTCTCTATAATGAAAAACAAACATATATCAGTTTATTAGTAATATATAACAATAATTTATCAAAGTAGCCACTAATGCACAAATAATGAATAAGAACATACACAAAAATCCGTCTTGCAATAAACCAATATTTTCGACCATGTCTATCAAAACCCAAATGTTCATGTCTACATAATAAGCCTTGTTTTTCAGCATCAGGTAAACAATCTGTTACACCTATTGTTTTATGTTGTTTGCATAGAGCACATTGCCAATCTTCTGATGGTACATTGACTAATGGAGGGTCAACACATTCTAGATGAAAAACAGCCGGACAAGTTTCACAGCACAAGAGGTCACCCAAGCGATGACAAACTCGGCAATGATCATCATATTGTATAGGAGCTGAAAAAAATCATTATATGAAAATGGTTAGGTTGAAAGTATTATTGTAAGCTTATAACAAGTAATAGAAAGAACATATATACACATATATTAGTATTAATAATAATTACCTTCACTTATAAGATCATCTCGGACTGGATTTGTTATTAAAAATTGATTACATAAAAATTGAAGTACTGCTAAACGATCTTCAATAGTTGTAAAAGGATATTCACATGAATTTAAGACCCTACCTATGTTCTTATCAAATGATTTATCACTTTCCACATAAATTCTTAAAACCTCCGGCCAAGTCATAATGTCTAATAGAAATAAAGTAATATTAACACTATCTTTATGATCTAATGGCCCAAAGTGAGTTTGCTGTGCATCCTCTTCTCGTAGCAAAGCTTTAAGCAACATTATATGTACTTCTATGAGTAAATTACTCTGATCTTCACAGCTTACAGCTGCACATAGATCTTCTAATCTAAACGGTGATAATCTTACCAGATGCCTAAAATGCCGCAGTACCTCATATACACCTACTATTTGTAAAACTAAATGATGAGGTATTATTAAATCATCTGAAGATGGTGGTAGGATAAGTGGAGGTATCTGGCGTTCTTGTTGTAGCCAAAGTGGATCTGGACTGGGAGGTCTTAAAAGATTATTACTTGCTTTGCGTGAGGTTCCACCTACAGAACTATAACTACTAATAGAAAAATCACTGTCACTGGCTGCGGCGTCCCGAGCGGTACCTTCGGAGCTGTCACTGCCGCGATCTTCTTCGGGTTCAGATCTATCACTGAATTCATCTCCAAAATCTGATCCATAATGATACTCCGACTCATGGTAGTCGGCAGCATGTGGATTGTATCCTCTCCGAGAATAAGCATTTGACAAACCTCCTCTTTTACTTTTATGAGACTTGCCACCTCTCTGTTTTCTTGTACTCCGCCTGCTAATATCACTTCCTTGTGGTGATGATGCTCTAGATGCCGATGGAGTACTTGCGAGGGAACTAGATCCCACATTTTGTGTTTGTAAATATTTTGGTTTTTTTAATAAATGGTATTGAAATTTTCTATTCTTTTCAAAACTTCCCGATTTCGGGGGCCTCCCGCGTTTTTTTGCCCCCCTTCCCGTCATTATTATAAACAACTGTCAATTTTGCACAATTTTGCACGTGTATTGAAAACACATTATTGTTTACAAAAACAAAACGATGTACATAAGCGTATTTAGGTTCATCCTAAATCTAAGGCATTCATGGTAGCAGCTTTTGAGACGCTTCAAAGGAAGAGAGTTTAACACTGCCTAAAAATGCGATTATTTCCACGATATCGTTAATAAAAGATACAGAACATAATTTACCACTACACAGATTTGGATTATTATCTAAGAAACAAGGCACCAAAACGTAATGACGCGAAATGTGAATAGGTGCATGCAATTCTGAAACGCTTAATGCTCGCTTCTCATTGGTTGATTATTAGTCCGCCATGTCGTTTTTCTAACTTGAGGGTTATTGAATTTTATACCAATCGAGCATCTTTCAAAAATCAAACATCCCACAGGGACGGAATACTAATATTGTAAAAGAAACATATTTTTAATATTTTAACTGCAACATCCATTGTCTTTTATAACTTAATAGTACATAACAGTTGCGCACAACACTTATCACTTCGCAATCAGTCAGTCTAGGTAGCTGGCCGCCATATTTTTTCCATTTCAAGAATGAAGTCAATTTACTACTTTTTAATACAATAAATTGTTATTGATATATTTTTTATCAAAATTAATTATATTATATAATACACAATTTTTGTAGGTGTATAAAAAATAAAAGAAAAGTAAGAAATAACCATATACTTCTCAAAAAATATTTGGACTTAAATAATGGATTTAAGCAACATTAAAGTAACATTTGAATTTCGAAGATAAATTTAATTTATATTACTCTAATTTAAATTGTTTTGTGTTGTGTTTGTGTTGTGTTTTATAACAAAAATGATAATTTTAAGATTATCAAAAAGTCCTCCCATAATGTACAGATTCTTGATCTAACTAAAAATGACTGTTACATTTATAAAAAAATTACTAACAAATTTTAAAAGAATAAAAATATAAGATTTTTTTATGTATAATATATACATAAAATATTATATTTTTTAT
>FAPJ01015410.1:0-12609 GCA_001485985.1 Heliconius ethilla aerotome | reverse complement strand
GAGGGAACATAGTGCTAAGACACATATTCTGGAGGCATTATGTGTTGAGTAGCAGAACTCAATGCCATGCTTTGCCTCAACACTAGAGATAAGAAATATATATATATAAATTCAGATAAATAATTCATTTCCTTGAGTGGCAATCAAGCCCACAACCAGTTACATTTACATACTTGTGCGCCTGCACCCAGTCATGGCAGTCCTGTGGATCACCACATATATCATGTATATATCAATATAGATGGAATAACAAATTAATCTTTAGAATTGCTTATTCTCACAGAAAATAAATTAATTTTTTTGGTGTTTCAGACAAAGCAACAAGAAATAGTAATTATTTTAAATACTGAAAATCTCCCTTGGTTTTTAAATATATTTTTAAAACATAAAATGCTAAGTGTGTCATGGCACATTCATTCTTCCATTTCAAATGCAAAAGTTGCAAAAGTAAAAGCATTTTTTAAAAAATTTCAAGACTTGTATCAATTAAAACCTGAATCCAAAATAAACCTCAGACTGATATTTAAATCTGGTATGTATTCAATCATTACAGTTATTGCATTTTAATCAATATTATTTACATTATGTCTTTGAAGTGGTAAAAGGTGGACAAAATATGATGGTTGATTGGCTTAGGATTTTGCATTAAATCATAGTTTTAAAAGTATTTGGATTTTTTATTATATTTTGTTAAGCTGTAAGCATATTTTTTTAAGTATCTTTTACTTAAAAAAATATTCTTATGAAATTTATATTTATGTAGAGAGAAAACAGAAATGAGAGGAAAAAGTTAGTACATGAAATCAAAACCGAGGTATTTATACTTCATAGGTAAGCTTTTGTTAAGCCAAAGCGTGACATGCATCAATTTTTCCACAAGCCTCTGTATCCCACTGAGATTAGCTGAAAGCAGATAATCGAAGTTTGTCAATTTAATAAACTATTTTTAATAACAACATGTGGGATCCACAAACCCCACCTGTGTACCTAAAGGTTAAAATGAATAAGTTAAATATTTATTTTACTTGATTTTGATAATAAATTAGGTAATAAGACTTTTTATCTTGGCAGTCAAAAATATAGTGTCTGCAATAATCTTAATGATTAATGAGGATACAAAATAATAAATGAACATATTTTTCAGAGTCGGCAAACCCAGAGTTGAAAATTTCTTCTTTAGATGTCCCAATTCTTGGCAATGTGAACATCATAAGATACTTATGTCTTGTATATAGTGATGTAGTACCTTATGACTACCAGAATTATCAACTAGACAATTTCCTTGACATATGTCATCAACTTGAAACTGCACCAGAAAAAAGAAAGGAAAATTATATCAACAATATATTTGCAAATAATACTTCTAGCTGCTGGGTCTATAATGATAACTTCTCTATAGCTGATTTAGCTGTTTTTAATGCAATTAAGCAAATGCAAAGTGGCACAAAAAGTGTACCTAAGAAATGGCTTAATGAATGTGAAAAAAATATTTTATAAAATATCACCCTATAAATGTTACTATATATTCAATGGAAGGCGGACATTAAATTAATAATTTGGTTACTAGATAAGTGACTACTATACCACTATTCTATTTAGTATAAAAAATAGAAGTGTTTATAGTTTGTCATAAAATTTATAAACAAATATCAATATTTAACATTTGTTCAATTGCTTTTGGCCTGTTGAAGTAAAATAAGTATAACTCTGTGTATCTGGTATTTTACTTATGCTTCAAATTGGACAACCCTTGCTTTTATATGAGTCAATATGTTAATCTACAAATAAAATATTTTTTATGAATTGCTGCTTTAATTTCTAATTGTTTTGCAGTTTTGTTAAATGCATTTTATACAGTGGGCAAATACAGTTAGAGAGTCAGAGTAGGCATTTAGGTTCAGGCTGTATCCCGCGCATAGCAGGCAGAGGCAGAGGAAACTTTGGCACATAGTCTTTACATACTCCATTATCACCACAAATATTCTCTTGCGTTACTAAGTGTCCCTAAATTTTTATACACGTTTTGAAAGTTAGTTACAATCTGTATATTCATTTATGCAAAAAAACTATCAATATTTGTGCCTTATTACCTGATTATTGCAAAGAGTAAATCTGATTTTATTATACTAACATTATTGGAATCATTTAACTTTAAAAAATGTGCAAATAACGAAATTATAACATTATTTATTTTATTTGGTTATGGTCGATTAATACCACAATTTATTCAAATAATATGCTGTGTTTTAATAAGAATACTTCTAATTTTAGAGAGAACTGTAATATCTGCAATCTGAACTATAATGCAGACCATCGCAGTTTTCAAAATATCCCGAAAACTAACGAAAATATCACGGCTATTGTTAAAAAACAGAAACAAATGATAATACAGTAAATTTATTAATAAGTCAGCGGCAGCAGATGGAGTTATTGCCGACATGATCAAATATGATGGGCCACGCGTCTTGGATTTGTTCTGGTTTTTGTGCAATTTATGCTGCAAATCAAGGGAGGTCCCAGGCGATAGGCGAGGTGCAGACATCTTGCTTTAGTATAAAGGCAAAGGTTCACAGACAGAGCCATAGTTTGATTAGCTTAGGTAGTAAAGTTTATGATAAAATTTTAGCGAGTAGAATGCAAGAGAGCTTGTAATTTGGGTTGAATTGTCTGACCCTTTTCTTGACAAAGGGTACCTGACTGAGTCAATTTCTGTTTATAAGGGTGTCATTTGTGGATTGGAATATTGTTAAAATATTTATATGGTTATATATCAATTATATATATATATATATAATTAATATATATATATAATTAATATATATATATAAATATTCTGATATAGTAAGAAAAAAGTTATTAAATTGATCGAAAATTAGAAAACAGAGGTTTGATGCCATTTTTTTTGAGAGATAGGTGAACTGTGAAGTTCAATAATTCAATCATCTTTAATATAAGTTTTATTTTTCAAATATAATGGGTAAGATAAATAAAAAAATATAATTTGTTCATGACAAAAGTTTTATAATTTTTTTTACTTCAAAGAGCGTTGAAATAAAAAAAATCGTTTCAGAAAAGACAGAGACTCGGCGGACACACATAAATAATACAGTAGTTGAGGCACCTTAACATTTTGCTCTATAAAAATATAATTCATTTATCAATAATGAACTTCTGAAAATTTTTATTAATTGTAAACTCCTAGTTATAGGAAATATTTTATTATCATTTTTAAAATTTAGTTTAATTTTATCTCCTTTTAATGAAATATTAATGAATAGATGGTTTCTAATATTTTTCGTGTATCCGATCGAAATGACATAAAAAAAGTAATTTTGGCAACGAGGTTATGTTTACTGGATAATTTTGTCGAGTCAGATCGGTTATTTGTGCGAGATCAGAAATTTTTCATTGTATTTTCATTGTCTATATTAGCAGCAAAATGTTGGTGACTTTAAAAACGTTACAGCAGCAAACATTTCAAATAGAAATTGATCCTGATGAAACAGTTAAGGCGTTGAAGCTTAAAATTGAGGTTGAAAAAGGCAAGGATTATGCGGCAGATAATCAAAAACTTATTTATGCGGGTAAAATTCTTCTTGACGATAACAAACTATGTACGTATAATATAGATGAAAAGAAATTTATTGTTATAATGGTAACGAAACCTAAATCTTCGGAAAGTCAACAAGCGTCATCCGCTTCGGCACCCGAGGCCGGAGAAAGTGCATCGACAGAAAGCGGAGATGGTAAAAGTAAAGCTCCAGAAGAAAGTACTACAACTGCTCCTGCTGAGGAAACTGAACGTGCAGTTGAACCCCCTATTTTATCTAATGAACCTGATTTTGAATCTACTGTTCAAAGTATTATGGATATGGGTTATAACAGGCAGCAAGTTGAACAGGCACTCCGCGCTTCTTTCAATAATCGTGAAAGAGCAGTAGAATATCTTATAACTGGTATTCCTGAAGAATTACTACAGGAGCAAGAAGCTGAAGAAAGCTCTGATGATGATCCATTAGGCTTTCTACGAGAACAACCACAATTCCAACAAATGCGCGCCGTTATTCAACAAAATCCTAATTTATTAAATACTGTCCTTCAACAAATTGGTCAGAGTAATCCAGCACTTTTGCAAGCCATAAGCCAGCATCAGCAAGCTTTTGTTAGGATGCTTAATGAGCCTGTAAATACACCAGCTACGGGTGCTGCACCAGACGATTCGGCTGTGGAGAATCCTGCTCCAGCAGCACAGCAACCTCAAAATGTTATTCAAGTATCACCTCAAGATAAAGAAGCTATAGAAAGGTTAAAAGCTTTAGGATTTCCTGAACATATGGTTATTCAAGCCTATTTTGCTTGTGAAAAAAATGAAAATCTAGCAGCAAACTTCTTGCTATCTCAAAATTTTGATGATTAACACAATTGAAAATGAATGATGTTATATTGACCATTATAAAACAATATCAAATTATTCAATATACTGTTTTTAAGTAAAGCCTAAATATAGATTTAAAATTTTGCTTAATAATTTCTTCTTTAAGTGTAACTTTGCACCAAAATTCAGTAGATTCTGTAAAACTGACACGGTCAGCAGTACCCTTACTCTTCAGCTTACAAAACTAGGAATTTTAAACCACATTTGTTATATTAATATATTAGTAATCATTTATAAACTGTAGAGTCCTTAATTTTTTATTAAATGTAAGGAAATATAGTTTATATGAATCCAAAATTTAATTAAACAAATGTTTCATTATTGTGAATTGTCTATTAATGTTACTTGAATTGAAATAAAATAAAAATATCATCAAAATCACAAATAGAAATGAATATTTGATTGTTCCAACAAGAAAAATTGTAGAATATTTGACCAACCAAAAATTGTTTTATTTAAATAACACATCAGTCAAATCATTGATTAGTGATAATAATTAAAATTTTTGGAATTTTATAACAAAATATGTTTCATTGATGTATATTAATGTAGATATTGAGCATGCACTACTTATCGATATAAATTTTAAGTGAAATGAATATGCAAGTGTATTTCGCTATACTTTTCCTTATGTAACTCTGCATCATACTCATCAAAATTTAAATAATAATTATAATTTTTGAGAAGTTCAAACTAAGCAAAAGCAGAATGCTATGTGGAGGTGAAGGGACATTTTTGTTATAATTGCCAATATAATAACATTAGAACTAGTAGTTATTGAGGCTAGATGTTAGTTTGGACGGACAGACCAGATTTGAAGACAAGTAAATTAAAATTCTAATTTTTTATTTATACAAATTTCCAAGCGGATGTCTTGTTATATTCTTACTAAAATCATGTACATTTTGTATTTTAAATTCCATCTAGCCATAATTTTCATTAGTTTCAGGGTTCTTACCGCATGCATAGAGAACCTTAAGTTAAAACGCGCCACTTTCTATGCCTATCCATTTAAAACTAAATCGGTAGATTATTGGACTAAAGCAACAAGATCGTTTAAATTATTTTATTGAAATAATCGAAGTATTGGTTTCCATCATGACGTGTCATTCGCTTTCCTTTGATATGTTTTCTCTACTAAATAAAGCGACTGACGAGAAAGCTTTTTGTTAAACTTGCTTATTGTATTTAAACAGAGAATATCATAGATATGTAATTTAACGGAACTGTAAAGCCACATTAGCAAAGTTTCAGAATGGATTACATTCCCCACACGAGTGGGGACTCGTATACATTTAAAGCAAGACAATTAAAATTGTGTAGTATAATCCAATTTGCGCTTACCGAACCAGATAAGAATATTTTAAATATAAACCTCTATTTACCTTATTCACATAGGTAACAATGGAATCTAAAGCACTCGCATCTAGTTCAAGAACGATTCATGGACTCGTGATTTATTTTGCCTTAAATCATTAATAATCTATCAATTTCAAATTAATTATTCATCAAAGAGATTCGTCACCAAAATTATCTTTCACTGCATATCGTCGCTTTTATAAAGAGGCAGCCTTTTAATAGTTTTGATGATGACCAAGTGGAACGATTCAACATAATGAATAATGTCAACACAAAGCAGTCTAAATTTGTAACGGTATGTTTTAGAAATTATAGGCAACTTTAAAGAATACGATAAATTAAGTCGAAAATCATACCACTGATTTTATATTAAAATGTTTTGTATATAAAAGAATGAATATGCTTTTGTTTTTAACTAACCGGCTCACAGATAACAATGATATCTCATCAAAACCTATAAATTTATATCTGCAGGTGGAAGCGTCAGCGCTCCTTTTAGGGCAACAGCATATAGGGTAAAATATTTCAAACCGATACCTAAAGAAATTAATCAAGATACCTCAACAGTATGGCACAAGAACCTTGTGACTGTAACGCGACAGATGTGAGTTTCGATCCCCATTTCAGGGAATGAATTATTATTTCTTAATATGTGCATTTCTTCGCTTTGGCACCAAGGCAAAAAGCCCCGCTTTAAGTTTCGCCACTCAACACACAATGCCTCGAAAAATTCGGCGGAATATGGAGAAAGGAGTGTCTTAACCCTACATTCCATCTGCCTCTCTGTATGCGGGATACACGGTAAAGTTGTTTAATTTTTTAAGGTTTGATGTAGATCACAGCAACTCAGCTAAACATAAATATATGCCTTAAGACAAATTTGTATTCAGCCGGATGAGCACTTTCTGATGACGTTAGAAAATCATGTCTAAAACATTTACATACGTAAAACCCTAACAACTGGAAGGTAATTAGGCTTTTTGGCGTAAGCGCTCTTCTATAATAGGTATAAAAAACAGTAAAAGAAGTGTGTCTATACCCACATTATTACTATGAAAAAAACATTTAGGGCGATGACAAAATAATAATAGAACAAGAATTTATGATTTTTTTAAATTTGTGTAGGCGTAAGTACAAATAGATAGACTAAATAATGAAATGCCGACTTAGCCGTTGTTCAGCGTGGTAGGCATTTTCTATTCTCAACTAAGAAATAATGATAGGCGTTTCTCATTCGCATATAACAATGATAAATCTGGAACATTTCAGAAAGCACCATAATATTAGTAGTGTCTACTTTTTCTACTGAAAACAGTAGAAACATAGGGTGGTGTCAAGTTCTTCCACTAAGCAATGTCTCGAAGTTTTGCGTCTAAATTTCTATGATAAAGGGTAGTGACTGAAAATAGAAAAAAAATGGTCATAGAATTAACGCAATGGAAGTCGTGAGTGGCCATTAGTAGCATTCATTAACCTTGTAACCTCTCTATCAATCTGTTTATATACATGCCCTATGAAGGGTGTTACACGGGGTCGTGAGCATCAGTGTTCAATTACCATTAGGTGACCCGTACGCTACTTTGCCTTGTCCTTACCATAAAAAGAGGGTCTTCATGCTTTTTCCGCGACCTTTTCTAGTTTTATACAACGGTCTTCTCGTAGGTCAACCAGGGTACCCTTATTCCTCTCATCGCTTATCATACATAAAGTTTTATATCACTCATCTGCTTATCTCTCATATATATATTTTTACTTTCTCTTATACTATTGCATGCCTCACCATTTCGGATTCGATTAGATAAGCTAGCTCCTATTCTATGAAGAAATCGTATCAATCTACCATATGAACTGACATTTTTAGTTCTCGAATTTAAAACCACATCACTTTATAATAATTTAAATAAATTTTATTTACTATTTTGTTAATCTGCCAATTATATCAAAATATATTTAATAACTTGCACTTATTTACGTTAAGATAATTATTATTTAAGTGCTTTCAAACCATTAGGTAAATCTTTAAATAAACACAAGCTAAAAACTTATTAGCTTAAATCTAAAACAAGTCTGCTAAAAACTACTTACTTTAAAAAGGATTAAAAATTATTCAAATTTAAAAATCAAAATTTTTGTGCTGGAACTTATTGCACAAAGTATTAAAGATACTAAAACAAACAACACAAAATTACATCAAAACAGTTAATATTATTAATATTTAAATATAGCATAAGTTAACATAAAAAGCTATGTCAGTATAAATTTTATTCATTTTAAATTTAAAGGCACTTTCCACAATGTCTTACATTATCTTATAATTCTTGCCATGGCAGATATGTGGCAACGTAAACAATATCAAGTCACGTAACATCATCATAATCATCTTGAATTAAGAAAAATAAAACAATATATTATAAATATTATAACACTACACACATCTGACATGGCAAGTGTTTCTTATAAAAAATCTTAATTTTAATTCATCAATTATCTTTACCCTTCCACAAAAATACATTTTATGTTTACATTTTTTTCGTGAACCGAAATGATGCATGATAAACAGTAATATGTATAGATAACAATAATTTCAAAGTAGTTGAGACTTTGTATGTATGTATGGATGATATGCAACATCAGCTTCCGTTCACAAATACATTATACCTTGTATATATACAAAATAATTGAAACTTTAAAAATACACTATACATAAAATCTACTCTATCTATACATAATGTACAATTTATTTTCATTTTATATTTTTCTTTTTAAAAAAGGACTGTGTGGTACTTTACTAAATCTGTACATTGCAATATATTTATTGCACAAAAAAACTAAATATTAACTTTGGCTTATCCATTACGAACACCGAGGTGTGGTGTCAACTGTCAAACATAAGTCACTTGGGACTTATGTTTCCATTTATATAATAACAATTGGTAATCTATCAATTACTTCTTGTCCCATCACAAAGAAATATGAACATGTAAATTTATGTGCAACAATAAACAGAAAGTTTAGAAACAACAGATTAATTTATAATTAAAATGGCACAGATGACCAATTTTATAAAAACAGGTTTTTTAAAATATTAATCCCTTATTCAATATAGAAACAGATATACAGCAACAATAGATTTTAAAATGAAACAAGAGCCAACTATGTAGACAGTAAAATTACAATAACTTTGGATTAAAAAAAATATAAAAAATTTGGAATGATAAATTAATAAAATATTAATATGGACATTTATAAAATATGATTTTTCCGTTATTCTTTTTTAATTAATATTAACAAGTGGTAACATTTAAACTTAAATAAATAATATATTATGTCACATAAAAAATTGAAACTTTAATATATTGATCAAATTATTCACGTAAATTAATAAAATGTAAAACTATTGTAATATACAAAAAACATATTATTTTTATTATGGTAGATTTTGTTTAGTATTTTTTTACAGATTATGACATATTTCAGTCCTCTTGAACAATCATCTATCAACTTGAACATGCCAAGTGTGTAGTGCACACACACACAGGCAGTAATGTTAATATGTGTGCCTCAGGGCTCTTACCGGCAGGGCAGCGGCACACCTGGTTAGCCGGCTGGACCTCATTCTGTTTTTTGTTGGCAATAAAGTTCTTTTAATGACTTTAGTTCTTCTATAAGAGCCTTGTTTTGGTTTTCTAACACTGCAACTCGATTTTCCAAACATTTTATATATTCCTTTTTTTTACGTCGACATTCTCTTGCTGCTTCTCGATTTTTCAATAATCTTAGTTCCCTTTTACGAGTTTGATCCTCTAGAATAGGTCCTGTAATAATAGCACGATTTGTTCGTTCCCTCTACAAATATTTTATCAATGCCATAGTTTAATAGTAATGCAAAAGTCATATAAACAATACTCACCCGGAACATAAAATTGTGCATCTTGACTTGTTGCATATTGCACTATAGCTCCGCCGCCTGTAGTACCTGATACTGCTAATGTATGCAAGCCACTATCAGTTTGCAAGGCTCCAGCTGGAATCACTATTAAAAATATTTATATTTAAATTTAATATAATACTATAGAGTCTGACTGTAAATGTGATGGTTGTACGTTTAATTTCCACCCATGAGAATAAATTATTTTCATTACCCCTATCTGGAAACAAGATAAAACACCTACTCAACTTCAATATAATTAAAATTGAGAGTAAAGTTGGGAATGGAGTGTCTCAACACTAGATTTCCTTTGTGTACACTGCTACATACAAGAAAAAAATGTTCAATTAAAAAAAAAGGAAATGCACAGTGAACATTAAAGTGTTAATATTGTCAACATTAAAATGCTGTTTTATTACTCAATAAAACTTATATAGTAAAAAATGTGCCCTGTAACATTTTATAATTTTAAGCAAAATTTCCTTTTACAATGGAAAAATACTTTTTAAAAGTGTTATAAAGTTGGTTTTAAGACTTATTATATAGGTATCTAAAATAACTGGTATCTTTATTCATTCTTCATTTTCATACTAATCATGACGTCATCGCCGTCTTAGCTTGTTTTCGATTACGTCATGTAGTCATACTATAAATAATCTGTTTTCATTATACACACATGAAAAAGTACAATTTTTTCATATAATTTATTATAGGAATATTTTAAATAAACACAACTTCATTAAGATGAGGTTTGGGTAATGATTAAAAAGAATTATAACACATACGCATGTTGATGTTTAATGAAACAAGAATAATGAAGAATTTTGAAGCCAATAGTTATGAGCCACAAAAGTAAATTTTCAAATAATTATGGTGATTGTAACAGGTTAGTGACACATGTTGCACACATAACAAAGAGTGTCAGCTGCAGCACATTCAACTAACCTGGTGCAAACGACAAAGAAGGTGACAGCGACACCTCATTTTCCAATCCTTTAGTTCCAATGCGATTTTCTGTAATTATTATCACATACTTATATCTCAGCTGTTAAGATTTTACTTTCTGTAACTGTTATGTACGGTTATGTTTATTATAACTTGTTTCAATCTAAACAGGATCCCCATATTTTGTTTAGCTGAGTCTTGATTTGTAATAGTTGCTTATTATAAAATGACAAAAAGACATTCTACAGCACACTTTTTAATATATATTACTATTGTAATAAACAAATAATGTTGACTAATATTTAGCACTTCAATACTTATATATAATTATTATATTTAATTTAGTAATGAACTTACCAGCAATTTCTGCACCTCCAAGGTCATTGAGAATTTTTCTATATGATGGACGCCGAGTTAACATTTCTCTATATTTTCTTTTAGGACTGTCATCATCACTACAGCTATCATCACTGCAAGATTGTCCTTGTGTACTGACTACACTATTTGGTTCAGGTTTAATCTACAAAATTAAAATTCTACATATATAGCTTTTTACATGGATATAAGCAAAAACTTATTTAGTATATTCCTATTAGCAATTTACTACAAACCTGTAATGTTTGTAAAGTTCCTTGTGTAGTATGTATAACTGAGCTTGGTTTGCTAACCAAAATAACATTTCCTTTAGGAAGTTGCACTGACTGTATATTAGATGCTGTTTGAATAACAGACTGTTGATTTGGCTGGATAACTGACTGGACCTAAAAAAAATTTGTTTTGAAATTATAATAATATAGCTGAAATAAATAATAATAATAATAATAAAAACAATTATTTGACGTACTAGTACTATTAATAAATACTATTTGTGGCAATAATGTTGGAATGTATTTTTGACACTAAAGCATTATAGGTAAATACTACGAAATTAACAAAATAAACACCTGTGCTGACGGTGCTTGTGTAGGCAACGTCAGTTGCACAATGCTGGTCACAACGACGTGAGGCGTGGTACTGGCCGACGAGCCTGCACCCGCCAAGGGATCTTGGACGCCCGCAGCGCCAGATGTGCCGTTCTCCTCGACCATTCCGTCCATGCCCACTTCGTTCACCTAGAATATTCAAGGTCACCATTCTGTGTACTCCTTGAACTTCAGAAACACTAAACGATTGGTTGATATTATTATCTGTCTCGATTAGAGAGACTCTTGATATAAGCATTCTAATAGGGAATAATCGCGTCATTGCAAGAAAATTTTCCTATTGCGTCTATAAGCTTATACGCAACATATTTTACAGTTTTTAATCTTGAACATTTTATATGATAGAGCAATATCACGGAAATGATATCCATATTCGACAACCCAAATGTAAGCGACCGTGACAGACCGCAAGATGTCTTCAGTACGAGCACTCACCAGTTACGTATTCCTCGTCACCGTATATGCTGCGTCCGGAGTGGGCGAACGGGACGGTACGTAGTAGCCACGTCAACTGCGAGAAGACTCGTCACTGGCGGAGACCTATGATCTTGTATGCGTCATAACAATATGGCCGAAAGGCGAAAATTGTCAGACGCATGCGCTCTCGCCCTTACCAATTGGTTTATAATTTGACAGCAGGAAGTAGTAATGTCAAAAATTATTAAAACAAAGAGGATATATTGGGATTTATTTTAACATAATTATATGTTTTAGCGTATAATCTTCTTCTTTACCTCATTCATCGTGAAATCGGAAAAGAGTTTTGTATTGACTATAATTAAGTATGAATTAAAAAAATTTACTTTCAGTATAGGCGCCAAATTCTGAATAGTAACATTTACTTTGTTCTGGATAAGTGGATATACCCATTCTTTATGACTTATGTATGTTTCTTTTATTATTATATTTTTAGATATTTTTGTACATGCACTATCGTATATATGGGTCATACACAAATC
>FAPJ01015380.1:0-11642 GCA_001485985.1 Heliconius ethilla aerotome | reverse complement strand
TACTCTCAACTTTAAGATCGATCTGGAGATGCCGTTTCCTTTCATAAATTATAATCTATGAATGCTTCGTGACGTAGTGACATAAGCGGGATACAGGGTGAAGTTAAAAAATGTCTACAACCTAATAAATTTAAAAGCTTCAAATTAAAAAATGTTACATTTTTAGGTCTTTCGATACTAGTTGGTGAAAACGCTAATGCATTTTATTCAAGTACTTCTCTATTTGGCAGCATTTTCAAGATACCTAGAGGCGACATTTATGACGTGCAGTGAATTAAATATGCTTTGAAAATAAAACTTTTACTAATAGTAAGAAAAGTTTCACAAATAAACCGCAAAGAGAAGCCATTGAATTATACATAATTATATCAAAGGCCTTTATTGTGTGCAACAATGAGTGGTTGCACTTCTTTAAAAAGCAATTTAAATATGTCAACGTATGCCGAAAGCTTATTGCATTTTTTAAGGGAAATTTTTACGTTATTTATTTAAAATACTTTATTAATTAAAAATGTGAACGTCTCTAGTAAACCGTCCAAGCTCTCTGTCCACTAAGCCATACGTTCTAGTTCTTTTTTCTCAGTCTAATCTACATTTTAAAATTGGCATTGTATAATTGTCGTACATGTCTTTCCAAGATCACGCATGGTTATTAGAAACTAGTGTTATGTAAAAACATTAATTTCATAACATAATAATTATGTTGTGAAATGAGATAACTATAATATTATAATCTATATTTCTATACAGAATATTATACAGCTGAAGTGTTTTCTGGCTTAATGCGCTTATCCCAGGAACTAAGAAGTTCCTTTTTAAGAACCCGTATCGGGTTTGATTAGGCCTACAGCCTTGGCTATATTTCGTGAATAATGTTGATGTAAATTTTATTTACGGTCAAAGCTACGTCGGGCACTTAGAATATAATTCTTAGTTATTACTTATTCCTATTTCACTGCAGGAGCAAAGTCGTAGATAAAAGCTAGTAATATTACAAGAATAGATTTTTATAAAATATTCTTTTGAGGACATGAAAATACGATTTTTTTATAACTTTTCCGCATAAATTACAATCGTTATTCACGCGGCGTCCAACGGAAGACGTCCGGGTCGTTAAAAAACCTATAACTTTGAATTTGCACTAACTTTACTAGTTAGTTTAACTGCGTTAACTTTGGTGTGTGTCCTACGGTCTACGCTACTGTGAGAAACTTGTCCATTCTTAAATTTACTCTTTATTATTATAATTCAAATTAAATAAAAATAGTCTAACGAGTGAGAATCGAATCTTCAACCGTCGGAAAACGAAAACTAGAGTGACTTGTCACAAGAATCACTACGCTTTGATAAAATTGGATATGCAGTAAAAAATTTACTATATTCATCAGCTAATTAGCTGGCACAATGGCACAGTATCTGATGTGACGGTTGTGGGTTCGATTCCTATGCGATAGAGCTCGCGTTGATAACAATAACGAAAAATTTGTTAGGAGATGGGGAATGGTACCGGAGTCGTAACTCTTAACACAAAAAAATACATTATGCAATTTCTATGAAACAATACGAAGTTAAAATGGATGGCCTTTGTATCTAAAGATATAGAGATAAATATTTCTATGAGAGATATATATTTCTATTTCAGTGAAATGCTTTTGAATCCAGAAGCCTTTTAGTTTTTACTTGAGTATTTCTAAAGAGCGATCTTGAATCAACTTTTTTTGTTGCTTTTTAAGATACTAAAAACTTACTACTGGCTTTCTTGGCAGGTTGTCTTGTTTTGGCATAAGAAAACGTTAGTTTTTTAATATTATTTTTAAATAAGCTTTTTCTCTACTTGGATTTGTAGGTTTTAATCTCGTAGTTTGGTTAAAGATATTGTCAAATTCTTAAAAAGATTTCTACTTCCATAAGTAGATAGAACCATTTCTACTCAACCTTTCACCATTCTACCCTCAATGTCTCGAAAATAAATGGTGTATGGGGAATGGTCTTAAGTTATTAACACTATATTTCCCTTTGGATAACCTGCCGACATTTGTCTGACCTGCAGGATGCAGTGTGACTATAAAAAAATATATAATGATTTGATTTAAAACCTATCAAACTAAATCAAATAGGAATTAAAATCATTTGTGAAAAAGGAATCGAATTTGTCACTATCTTAGTTATGTAAGTAAGTCATGTTTTTCTATTGTATTACAAAGTCACGAGAAACTGGAAGTTTTTTAGAACATAATTGATACAGCGTTAATAGCTGGCCGTGACCGTGTAGTATCAGTATTTAGCGCCGCGCTTACCTCAAGGGGCTGTTGACCTGAAATGTAAATAAAATTGTACTTCAAATGAAATGAGTGCTTTTGAAATAGTGCTTTCATACTATTTTATATCTTTTTTGTTTAAGGTTAAATGAAGAAGACATTCTATAAAAACTAGTCGAAACATTGCAACTATTTTTTGTCTTTGTCATATTACATTGCTATTACCTAAAAAATTATACTACACCTTAATCATTACCTTACCTTGAGATATAAAACATAGTATTTTTTATATGTAACGAGTTATACTGGCAGCATTTGTGAACTATAACACGTAAAGTCTCGTTTTTAATTTTGAAAAAATCCTTTCCTATTACCCTACACTCCCCAAGGGACTGCATGTCCAATTTCAGTTTTCCGTGATGCGTCGTTTTATCTGTGGGTTGCCTGTTGCGTCTCGCTGAGTAATTGAAGAGTTTAATTTAAAGTATGTGTTTGTGTTTAATGTTGATTTGATGCCTTTACTATTAGATATGGTGGCCGAAGTTGTCGTTGCTCAGTGGCACTACGTCAAACTGTTAACATTATAGTTGTGGGTTTAATGGGGAATCATTATATTTAATTTTTTTTCTTCTCTTTCCTTTTGTAGACTCAACACAGGAGTCTCGGAAAGTGGGGAACAGAGTGTTTTAATACTAGGAACCTCTGCGTACCCTGCTATGTGAGAAAAAAAATATGGGTTCCAGCTGCTGCAGCTGTTAATAAAGCTAACGGATATAGATTTTTCCACGAGTGTGAATTGAACCTTCACATTCTACCAAATATATGTGCACAGTGCAATGGTCAAAATAAATATATATAAATAATATATAATTCGATAGAAATAACATAACTATCTTAGTTCACTCATTGGGTGTGGTTCCAACCCCTGCCCCCATAGATTATCACAAAAAGCCGCCCTTAATAGTTTAGTTATGGTTTCCATTGTATTGAGTATTGATTCTGTTTATTTGGACTTGATATATTTAGACGCCGGTAAGATTAGACGAACCAAGTACATGTAAAGTCCGTTAAGTGCTGTATGCTATTGACCTTTTAGTTTATTGTTTTCTTTGTTTTATAGTGTATTTTCTTGATCAATTAGTTTTTTTATATGGCAGGGTAGACAGATGGAATTTAGTGTTAAGACACTCCGTTCCCTACTTTCTGCTCAATTAGAGAAGGGAGGTACAAATTACAAAAGTTAACTAACTCAAGGGACTGTAAACCTGAATATTAGATATTTATTAATTTCAGCTTGATATTTCAACGTGATCTCGAGATAAACTTGGATGATGATAGTTTTGACACGTCTGTCAAAACTGGCCGTCGCCAGACGAATCCGATAAGGCTTCTGTTTTTTCCATTTCAAATACGGAACCCTAAAATTCACTGTGGAGTATTTCCTAACGTCTGTAAATCATGAAAACAGGACGAGGGTTGAGTGCTACATAGTTACCTTACGAGTATATGTATGTCTGTATCCTCCCCTTGCTCATAACACTAACAGTATTTACACTTACGTGAAAAGATAAGGTGCAAAATGCTGTCACCAAATATGCAATGATTGAAAGTGCATAAAAATTGCGTTTAGAGTGTGCGCATTTACGTTCGCTGCCATTTTTTTTAGATACAACTTAAACGGATAAAAAGATAAAAGCCATGTCTCTTAGAATACAACAGTTATGAGTTTGAATCTGGAGAAATTATTATATTCCAAGTGACTGAACGTCCTCCAGAATTCGGCAGAAACAGAGTGTCTTAACACTAGGTTCCCTCTGCCTAACCTGCTGTGTGCGGGATATAGCGTGAAGCTGTTTTTTTTACTGAATGTGTCGTGTGTGAAATACAACTTTTAGTTTCGATATAAGGCCTAGTATCTCATAGGCTGTAGCTCCTCTGGTGTTGCACGAGGTCGTAGGCAGCTGTGATCATTTACCATCAGGTGACCTGTACGCTCGTTTGCCTTGACTTTTCCAAAAAAAAATCTTAAAAGTTCGCAAAGCTAAATTATCTTTGCCAACTTCAATAAAAAGCTTCAAACTAATTAATAATATTTAATTTCTTTATTTATTTTGCAGTGAACAGCAATGGCGTCGGTGTGGAAACGCCTGCAGCGCGTCAACAAGCGCGCTGCAAAGTTTCAATACACTGCGTCCTACCATCGCATTGACGTCGACCTAACGCCCAAATGGTAATGTCTTATTACTAAACTTAGTACTATATTATACTAGATAGTTTGAAGATAGCTTAGATTTTAGTGTTTGATCTGTCTAGATTCTAGGTTATTTTAGAATTTTACTAGTTGGAAAGTATTTAATTACAAAGGTAAAGATTTGGCTTTGGTCATTGTGAACCATTTAAGGGTATGTTTATATAAATAAAAAATATGGTTCTTAGGAGTGATTATACAAAAGGCGGCGTTAAGTTTCGCCACCCAATTCAAAATGACCAAAATATATTGAATAAAACTATTTTAAAAAAGTCCACTTTTGGACAGTAGAGACTAGATTATTGATTTTATACCTCCGATTGGACCAAACGCTATAAAGGATAGTAGGATCGATCCCGACGCTATAAATAGGCGTAGACGTGCGGAACTTCGACACTGTCGCGGCTATTTACTACCTTTTGTTTATTGCATAGAGATTAAAGCACGTTTTTTTGAAAATAACCTATTTGTGTTACGTATTTTTACGTTAGTGTAGAAGAGAGCAGAGAAAGTCTAATCTAAAATCTCTCCGCTCTACTTTCTGATCATATTTGAAATACTGCGTGTTTAGTGATATCTGGTAAGTAGTAACAAACAATAATTTGCCCACTCAAACTATAAATATCTGAATTATAATATATTACCATCGATGTACAGAAGGACAACGTTTAACTATAAACGCAACGGTTGCGGGTTTGATCCCCAATCCGAGAAATAATTTATTTATTTATTTTTGTTTCCCCTAATAATCGTATCATATGTAAGACAAAAGTTGAGTTCCACCACTCAACACACAATATTTCGAATTTGGGCGGAAAGAGGAGACCTGTTCTCCTAAAGACAAACATATTTTTATTTAAATGAGGAATAGCGTAAAGCTGATACAGTACCAGTAGTAGTATATGTATTTGTCTTTTTGATTGAGTATTTGAACCCACTTCCATCGTCTGCTAGTCTACAACTGTACCACTATAGTGTAAATTACATTAATAAACACAACAAGTATTATTTATAGACAATAAATCATAACTGTCATTGACATACATAAATTAATTATTATAATAGATTCCATAGTAGTCGCATTAATCGCGTTAAATATTATTAGCATTCATTTTATATTGAAATTTATGTTATTTTAGTTACGATTAAAGTAATTCTTTTATTAGAAGGTAGTGGGTTAGTTTCTCTGTTTTGTTATGAGCAGACAGCTTCACGCTCTATCCTTTATTTGGCAAGAGAGGTAGAGAAAAGGTTCTGCTTTCCGTCCAAATTAAAGGCAATGCGTGTTGCGTAGTACACGATGTGTTACTTGTTACTTGAAATAGAAAGAAGTGAAAATAATTAATTCCCCTGAGTAGGAATCGAACTCACAAATATCGCGTTTACAGTCAGAGTCTTATTTTTATCTCTTTTACATAACCTGCGTTTTGCGGAACTCAACGCTGTGCTTTTAAGTAGACCAGACAAATTATTCATGTTTTCTATATAATTGGCAATTGCGATGAGGAATTTACACCTAATAATACTGCAGGTACCTAGTCGTAAGTGACATTAATTTTCGTTTAGGAGAATAATGTGAATAAATCTAACCCTTGGGTCTCTTAATGAAGAATTACTATGTCTAGACATGCTGATTATAACAATTATTGTATTGTTTGTATTTATTTAACGATTTTATTTCTTTATTCTTTATTTTTTATGGCAATAATTAAAATATTTAGTTTTTATGTTAATAAGGCCGTCGTGGCCTAGGTGCACAATGGTGTGACTGTAACGCGAAGGTTGTGGTTTCGGTTCCCACTCGAAGAAATGAAATATTTATTAAAGCTTTAGTAAAAATCAAATAAATCATCTTCACGCTGTATCCCGCACACAGCAGAGGGTGCCTAGTGTTAAGACACTCCGTTCCCCATTTTCCGCCGAATTCTGGAGGTGTTGAGTGGCGGAAATCAACGGCGCTAAAGCTAGTAAACCAATAATATCGCTTAAGGCTGAAATTTCTCTTTTTTCAGGAAACCAAACAAGTTAAGCATAGTATGGACTCGACGGTCGCGACGCGTCGTCACAGAGCCCCTCGAGTGGGAGCCGTCCCTCAAGGACCCTTTGAAGTGAGTTGACTTGAATATTTTATATTAGGTGTTTTTTTTGTATGGGACATGTTTTTAAAATGCATTTCGATTTTACAGTGATAGTGCATAAAAAATACACTAACACTGTATAATCAAAATTTATACTACGGTAATGTTGTGTCGCTATTTCGGACAAAAAGCAACACAACCATATTTAAAACCATTCATTAGAAGCTAGTGTCCGAATTTGAATTACTTGTAACAATTGTATCCTCATGAAACATTACAGTTATACGTAGCTTAGGTGACAATATAATATGGTATTAATGAGCTGGTGCGATGATGGAGGCAGGACCTGAATATTCTCTTCTCTTCAAAATTTACTGGAAAACATTTCTAGTTTAGGCTCAAAAAATTTATAGTTTCGAGCACATTCTATACCATTTGTAGCACTTAGTGTAGAAACTTAGCGTGTTTTTTAGTATTTTTAATATTATATATTATAATGAACTCTAATAAACAAATATTTAACAAAAATACTTACCTATATGTATACAAGGTATGTACTAAAAGTCCATTTCCTCTTTTTATTGCAGAGGTTCCGTTATATTCACGGTGCCGGAAAACCAAACGGTAGCGGTGACGCTATTCCGCAACCCTCGCACCAATGAGCTCGAGGACAAGGATTGGACCTTCGTTTTGGAGGACGTAAGTTATCCTTGTGACGTCAGATATTGTCATATCTTCTTACTAATGTTCTTACTAATAGTATAAATGCGAATAATTGTGAGGATGAATGTTTGTTCCCCTTTTATGTAAAAACTAACTAACTAACTAACTTCTCAAACCTTGCGTATATGAGAAATTTTTAACTAGTCTAGTCAAGTCAGATCAAAAGAAATTTTTTGTAACATTACAATATATATTTTTTTTCATTTTGTCAATTTTCTATTTGACCGACAATTTTTTAACCTACTATTTAATTACCACAACTTAATTACTACCTATGTATATTAAACTAGCTTCCCTAATGCCAATTTGAACATTTTTAATGAAAAATGAATTTTATTACCAATTACACTCATATACCCGTGTAAAATGCCGCTTGAGGTCAAGTTTGATAGATTTTTTAATGAACTACCGGTTATTTCGTTATTTTGAACATTTTTTTTAATAAAACAAAATTATAATCGATCACATGTCCGCATAAATTGCTCAGGTCAAGTTAAATTATTGTTTTGCGTTTTTGCTTGTTAATAAACTGAATTATATATAGAAGAATCGTGGTTGGCTCGTATATCTATTTGGTGATTCACTAGTCCTAAAAGGCTATTGAATAGAAACTATTATGATTTTGATCTATACATACAAAAACACAATACAGGTCTCCTACACGGGTAAACGCCGTAAGCTAGCGTCATGCAGCGTTAACCTACGTCGGCACGCGTCGCTGGCGCCTGCGCAGCGCGCACTGCAGCTGCAGCTGGAGCCCACTTCGCGCAAGCTGCGGGGCGCCAAGCTGCAGCTCACTCTACACTGCGTGCTGCTGAGGGAGGGGCAGGCTACGTGAGTTATATTACCTTTTTAAAATGTTATTACACACTTGGAAAAGAACGAAAGTTTTTTTAGATAAGCATAAATGTAAAAACAAAAATATCCATTAATTTCCTATACATTGTGAATCTTACCTTTATTGTTTATTATTAATAGGGATGAAGACATGCAATCTTTAGCCTCCTTATTATCTGTCAACAATAACTCCGATATAGCAGTGTTAGAGGACCTCGATGAAGATGACTACACGTTGTCCGATAGTTCGACGCGACAGGTCAGTCTATCGGAAATGGGACCTATATTATGAAATATTTATTATTTATATGATATATCTAAATTGCACCTTACTTATTAAAAATATAGAATAACTGTAAACAAAATTATAAATCAAAGTCTTAATTATATATTAATTACTTAGACTACTTAAGTAGAAATTATCGCAATATCATATTTTAAATTGATTCATTCTACAATGATTAAATGTAAACTTAACAACAATTCCATTCCAGATGTTAGATCTCAGACAGCAAATGGAAGAGATGACACAAAGTCTCACAAACAGTGACATAGCGGCCACTCCAAATAGTGTACAAAGTCTCAATTTTGATAACTCGCAAACCCCCACTGCTCCTATGACCCCTGAGTCCACAACTCCTACAACTCCTACAAATGCGATCAAAAATATAGAGAATGATCTAAAAATCAACGATTTGACCATAACTTCAAGAACAAGACCGGAATATTTAACAAATTTGACGAAATTAGCAATGAAATCCGAAACCCCGAAGTTTACATCCACTCCGAAGATTGTTCCAGAAAAAGTAGAAGATAAAGTTGATAATTTGAAAGGAGTAATATTCAAGCCAAAGACTATTGCTAAAAGGAACCTTAAGCCCTTAGAATTAAAGACTAATTTAAATAATATAAGTTTGGACACAAATGATAATGAAAAGGAGGATAATGATAAGACGCCAGTAGCTGATGTGGAAAAGTTACTGCCAGTGAAACCTTTGGATAAGGATAAGACACCGGTTAGTCCTTTTTTACGATTTTTTTTTATTTGTGCAATGTTATTTAAATATAACTTAAGGTAAGCTGTTCCCTGAACGCGAAATATAGGTTATTTATTCTTTTAAATTATATATTACATGGTTTTTTTTAATTTTATTTTCTTCAAGTATTACCTATACATGTTTTCAGGGAAATTTAATTCAATATAGTTGGTCTTTCGAGCCATTCGTTTAATATCATTTTTTCTCCTTAACAAGGTACAAGATCTCCTAGAATGGTGTAGTATGGTGACAGCGGAGTACCCTTCGTGTAGAGTTACAGATCTTTCGTCCAGTTTTCGTTCTGGTTTGGCCTTTTGTGCAATAATACATCACTATCGACCTGATCTTATGTACGTATATTTTATAAAATCTTTCGTTTTATTTTAAATGGAACTCTTAAACGCATATTTAGGCTTATATATTTTTAAAAACCCTACGTTTCGAACACTTTACAGCATTTCCAACTTGCGAGGGAAACAGAGTATTTTAACAATAGATTCCATTTGCTTATCCATTTTAAGTGGGATACGTTATGAAGCTACAAAGATAAAATATTTCTAAAACTTTTTTAGTCCATTTTTACAATATTTCAAGGGTAATTGTGTATATTTTCTCCCATTTCGCAGTGATTTCTCCGGCCTCCAAGCGGAAGCACACGAATGTAACGTGCGCACCGCGCTAGAGGCGAGCGCTCGTCTCGGCATCGCGCAAGTGTTGACCGCGGCCGACGTTTGTAGGGTCGCTGTACCGGATAAACTTGCTGTGAGTAAAAATATAAACTATATATTTCATTTCAATTTCATTAAATATTAATAAAATGTTGTTATATGTTTTCAGATAATGACATATTTATTTCAACTGAGAGCGTACTTCACTGGTAATGAGCTTCAAGTGGAACAACTCGGTAAGTGATAATTATAATAAATATTAGTAATATATTGATTTATTGACAAATTATTATTGATTATATAATATAATTAATAAGACAGTATTTGATGACTGTATACGCGTTGTGAGTTAGATTTCTATTCAGTGGAGTGATTATATTTAAATAGTTCTAATTTCCTAACTAGCAGACCAAGCCCAGCGGCATTTACTCATTATCTTAATAACTTGTCGGTTTGCTTTGATGCTGTCTTAGTACTAGATTTCCCCTTCTTACCCCGTTCTTTGCGGGATACAGCAAGTTCGTCTTTTATATGACTTTAATTAATAGAAAGAGTCAAAATGATTATATTAATCATGTATTATATTCTCAGGTAACGACGAAACAGAGTCTTCTTACTTAGTAGGAAGACACGATACCGACGAATCATTACCCGCTGAACTGTTCAGTCGAGAAGTTAGTGCGCGACGATCGAGGAACCGACCGATGTTAGTATTTCTATATATGCTATGCTATATGATATTTTAAATTAAACTCATAAACCGGATTAATCGGCAAGCTTATCCCCAAATCAAAGGCCTAAACAGACTCATGTTAATCTCAATGTAATATAAAATAGAAAGTAATACGTAAAATTTATAAAAATATATTTGTAAAAATAATATAAAGTTGACCTTACAATGAAAAAAAAAACAAAAAATATAACCATCCCACACATCCACATGTCACAAGGCTAAATATCCTTACATCAATCCCATAATATATTTTAAAATAAATTCTGTACAATATTTTATTGGGGTATAACAAAAAATAAATAAAAATCTTCAATCCTTTTTTTAATTTCTCGCAGATCCCAAGGCTCAATAGATTCACGTCAGTCCCAAGATAGATCTCAAGACAAATCCCAAGATAAATCCCCAGAAAAAGAAAAATCTCCACCAATAAGGGAAGTGAGAGATATGCTACTATCTTCAAAGAGCATTTTGGGTAAAATGTTATCACCAAAGGAGGACAAACCAAGTGCTAAATGGTTTACTGATGTTAAGACTGAGGTATGTATTTTGAGTATTGTTTATATAACAAAAAGATGTTAAGACACTACGTTTTCCTCTTTCTGATCAATATTTAAATCATTGCATGTTGATGGTGAAGCTTGAGGCCGCGCATTGTCTGCCAGTGAGGCGAAACGAACATAATTTGAATAATCATTCTCTAAAGTGTTTCGAAAGATTAATGTACTTAACAAGCAATACAATTTTCAAGAAAACCAATATTCATAAAACAATGTTGAAAATTAAATTAAATGAGTTTCAAGCTCTTAAAAATTAAAGTAGTAAAAATAAATTTGTAATTCGTTCTTCTTGTAGCCAATCCCAGCTCGACCAGAGAAACTGATGACTCGCAAAGAACTGACTGATCCATTCGGATCTGATGATGAAGAAGAGCCTGCTAATAATATGAAAGAAATTGGAAATGGAGTTGGTTAGAATTAAACTTTTTTTTTGTCTCTAGAATTATTTTTGGTTATAGTGCCGTATGTACATATTTATATAAAAATCAACTTCACGCTGCATC
>FAPJ01015307.1:3954-14232 GCA_001485985.1 Heliconius ethilla aerotome | reverse complement strand
TTTTGAACACACCTCGTATGTTGATGTTATGCTGAGGTATTTTGAAGTTTTTCCTTATTGTATTTTGGCAGACTTATTTGTATTTATTTTTGTTTCGTTATTTTTTTATGAAAACAACATTCCTGTTTCGCTTAGGTACTTTTCCTTTCGACTGCTTATCAATAAGTTGAAAAGAAACTGATACATTGTCTTTAGATATTATAAAAATGAGGTTAATAATTTGACTGTTACCATAGATACAAAAAAATTATAAGCATAACAGCTTCACGCTAATTTACGCATATAAGCAAGATGGGCAGAGGGGACGTGAGTATTTAAAAAGTCCGCTCCCCGCATTCCACCGAATTTTTCATTCATTTCATGCATTGCGTATTGAATGGCGTAACTTGGGGGGCGGGGGGAACGAACAGGGTTATTTATTTATATCAGCGTTGCTGATTTTCTCTCTATTTTTAGACCCTATGTTAAATGTCCCAAGCTGGTCAGATATTTGATATGGTCCCGATTTTCGTGAATTAGGTATTCCATGCACTTTGAGGACTATTTTTTTTTAAAGATGCTTACAATTTTAGAGACAAAAGTCCCGCTTTCCCCCCGAGAAAAATCTGACAACGCTAATTCATATACTCTTGGTTGTTAGTACATATACTTCTAGTTGTTCCCTACATCCTGCCAGTTAAAAGTTTTCACACAATGTCAATTTCCCGTCATCAATATCAATTTGCAGCTTGCGGCTTGCGCTTTATTGCATTTCGTTACTTCGTTAGCCGAGACTCGACTCGGGGACAAATTCAATAAATAATGGACGAGCTTGTCAGTGTAGCGACTAGCGATGCTTCTGAAACACTTTTTTTGTGTGGAACTGTCGTTTGTAACCACTTAATGTTTACTTAGGATTTGTTTTAAACGAATTTAGGTTGGTTTTCTGTAAAGAAGGTACCTAGATAATGTACTTTTTTTACAGAATAAATATATGAAGGATTATGAAAATATTAGGAAACTTAATTGACTAAAGATTATTTTACTTTTAGTTCCATATGACATATACCTACATGCTATGATACCTATCTATCAAAGTAAAAATTGTTATAATTGTGTGCCGACACGTAACGTTAGTCCCGATAATATATTTACATATTTTAAGTACATGAGGTATCAATATATAATTGATACGTACAATAAAATTGTAACTGATCGCTGTCTGACCATCTAAGATATAAGAGAAAAACTAACATTGAGGGCAACAAAATACAGCCAAAGACGATTTTCAATAATTTTATCTGTCTGTGCGCGTGTGTACGCAGTCAGAAACGGCTTAACCGATTTAATAAAATATGTTTTATTTTTATGATTAAGAGTTACTTACTTATACCAATATTAAGTATTTTGTTTGAAATAGCAACTATTTTATTGATTTGATTCATGCTTTAGTTTTCAATAGATATTGTTTTTCAAATAACAACGTTATTAGAACACAAATGCCATTAGTAAACAAATAATTATGTAGTTTATGCGGGCGAAGCCGCGGGCGTGTCGCCAGTGAATAAGTAAAACACCTAAACCTTTTACGATGAGTATTTTAGTCAATTAATGACATTTTGGTCAACAATTTAATCCTAATAAACGAGGGTACGTATACAATTTCAGGAGCACTCCGACGGGTCAACGACCCCGCGCAATGAGGACAAATCAGATGGACAGTCTCCCGCCGCTAATGAAGGTAATTTTGTATGTAATTTAATTAATATTTGTCTTAAAAATAATTATATATTTTAATCAACTTATTAAGTATTCCGCACACAGCAGGGTAGGCAGAAGGAATCTGGGAACTTAGAGTTAAGATACTCCGTTTTTATTAATATACTTTAGTTTTCCACCGAATTCTGCAAGCATGGTCTGTTGAGTGGCGCAACGCTACTAGAACGAGGAAATAATTGCCTCGAGTGGGAATCGAACCCCCAACCTGTCGCGCTGACATCCCTTACGCAAAGACTAGCCAAGATCAACTTCTTTTTTCAAAAAGGGGAAATTCGTAAAAAAATAATTTTCTAAAATAGACATACTTAATATATCAGTATACATTTTTTTTATTGAAGGTGAAGGAGAAAGTGAAAGGTGATGGTCAGCAAGCACGCTCCTAGACCGTCTCGCTCAGCGCGGGTTTGCGGCCGACACGCGTCTGGCTCTGCCCCCCACTGGTATGAGATATCTTTTGTTTACATGGAGAGATTTTTTAATTTCATCATTATCGACGATATAAAGACGTTTTTTAGAGGAGTGTTATCTTTAGAATGGCAAGTAATTACAATGATTTTTTAAAATTTCTATAGCTATTAATTGAAAAAAAATTTAATAGGGGCGACAAAGGAGCGAGCTAGAGTATTTAAAACTCATAAATGCATTCTGAATAACAACAATAACTTTGTCCATCTTATCCAATTCATTTACTGTGTTAACTCAGTTAATTGGTTTAAGTGTGAATAATAACATTTAAATTATTTTTGTGTAGATGATGACGCTTTAAATTATTGCCATTTCTCCAGTTCGATGAGTTTATATTCCGCCATAACACGCATTATGTTCAAAATGGACAGAAAGTGTAAAATATACTATAAATCACAAAGTTATTTCTACCTACCTACCCTACTAAACCCACGAAATGTTAAACTAACCAACCCTAGATCATAACCTGCCCTCAGGCTGCGCACGCTACCGGGAACTCTGCTACCGCGCGTCCCAAGCTCACACTCCCCTGCCAGGCCACACAGGCGCACTCGACGCGCACCCGTGCGCGTGCGCCAACTGCGCGCACCGCGCACCGCCGCCGCCCTGACCCGTGCCGCGCCCACGACCCACTGCGCGAGTGATGAATGCGTGTTACAGGCAGTGATTAGTGACTTTGAGGCTTATGTACTATACTTTTTTTTTATTTAAATATTGTTTTAATTTTTTTATTACAAAATGTTGATGTTCACGGGTGAACGACAGACACACATAAATGTTCACCAGAGCGCGTATAAAACGCATATTGTACATTCACATCTCATCTTAAATAAAAAAAACGGCAAGTAACTTATTAAGCTTTTAGTTGAAAACTATTTTTTTAGTAAATGGAAACACCGATTTTTAACAAATTTCACATCCCATTCCGTTTAAAATATAAGTATCAATATATACCCAGTAAATATTTTTTTAACCATATTTGGTTTGAAAGGATATTTCCTTTCACTAAATCTGGCATACATACTAAAAAATTTTATTTCACTCGCTTCGGTGCTTTTTTGATGACCATGTGTTCTACGTCTTTGTCATAGGTTTGTTCATGTTTAATTTATGACGGAATAAACAGTGTTGCTAGCATCAGGATTCGAACCCAATATGTTTATTATCTAAATAAGTATATATTTTCGATGATTTCAGTCAACGGGGTAATGAATACACTTACAGCTCTATCGTGAATGCGCTTGTACGTTTTTTTGATGACTTTGTGAATAAAAGACATACATGAGATTTTTAATTCTATGTGCATTCCAATATTAATTAAGAACACCACTAAACAATGTGTATGTAAAGCACCTTCATTTACATTTTTAATGTACAATTTCCTCAATTACACTTCCCAGTGCCTTGAAATGACTAATCCCTAAGATTTAAAACATCGATTTATAAAAAGCTGGAAAGAAGTATAAACCCCTGCAATAGATTTTTAATTATTCTATTTCAGAAATATTATACTTAAGATTGTCTAGTTTAAGAAATTCAATGTATGTACTCTGCTTTTTATATTTTTATGCATATTATAAGCAAGTTAAGCCAAATTATCGTAAAATTTTGAAATTATTGTCAAATTAAATGTATCTGTCCATTATATTGCTACTATTAATTAACTAATTACTAGATAAAGCCTTATTAATAGAAATAATTTTAAAATATGACTTTACATAATTTATTTAGACATTCCAACAGTTGATTTCCTACATTGACTAACAACTAGACCGAAAACTTTTAAAAAAATAATAAAGTATTAAATATTTAAAATAGAAGCTAACATAATTTAATTCAAAGTAGTAATTTATAGACAACTTATCCATACACAAATTTTAGGTTTGTAAAATATTAAAACAAAAACATATTCACATAGTTCCTTTTATATAGTAAATAGGCATACTCAAAAAGAGTGCTTAATTTTAATTCTAATATAACGATCCTATATAAATTATGACCTTTAACTTGTCTAAATGTTTAAATTTATTCGACATAATAATATATTACAATGTATATACTATATTTCATTAAATTAATGACTATGTAAATTAATATTTATTACATGATTCATCTATTTCGATTGTACTTACCCAAGGTCAAAAGTTTCAGAATAATATTTTATAAGTACTTATTATATTTAAAACGTTTCAAAAATTAAATTAAATATTCTTATTATAAAAAAAATATATGTATTGTTATTACTAAAATGAACTATTTATTATAATTTATAGTATATTATGTAAGAAAATTTGTTAAAACCTAAGTGATATTTGTTTCTGGACAGCTTGAAGACAGTCTTGTACGTGAATTTAAAAATAAAAGTTAATATTATAAGTATTTTTATTATTGTAAACAGATATACAGTTGTCAAGTCGAGAGTGGACGTTTCAATGGAAATCTCTGGAAAATTTTACAATGTATGGAAAAATTGGACGCGTGCGATTTCATCAATTTTATCACAATATTATTTGATATTTATAAAAATGTTTTGATTGGAATTTAAAATGAAAGTAATAAAAATAAAATGGTACTGTTAAAAACAATGTAAGAACCACAGGAACATTTTGAAATATTAAGCTCAATTTAGAAAGTTTTGGATATTTTTTTTAAACATTACAAAATAGATCTTTTGAACGAATGTACGACACTAGTTTAAAAAAACAGATGGACCACCATAATATAATGTAGCTTGATATGTAGTAGTGCTTAAAAGGAATAAATGCATTTTTCAAAACTTACATATTACAACAGTGTTACCAGATCCAAAAAAACGTAACAACACAAGATATATCAATTTGCTATTTCTCTACCATTTACAAGACAAAAAATTAAAAATACAGAGAAATAAGTAAAAAAAAAATAAAACAAGCAAACGATATATCTGGCAACACTTAACACTATAAAAATTTGTACACTGGTAGGAAGGAATACACGATAGAAACTTGTATGGACGTGATTTGGTGAATTCTTATATCTATGTTACTATATTATAAACATCGAAAATACGACTTTACAATTGTAAAGAGAAATCAACCACTAAACGGTTGTAGAAATAGATTTAAACATGAAAAATACTTGTTAAATTTCCAAAATATCATGTTAATTTATAATTTTACCTAAAGTGTAGATGTCATATGCGACCAAGAGGTACTTATTTAGTCATCTCCATTTGTATGAACTTATAAAGTAGCAACTAGAACTATTTAATTTCAACGTTTCTAATGAAACCGGCCGTCCACAAAATTAGTAGGTACACGAAATATAAACAAAAGTGGAAGGATTCCACCAACTTAGTCATAAGAATTATAAGTTGATTAAAGTGCCGTCACCGTCTAACTCGTGTTCGACACCATCTATACACTCAATGATTGCTTTCATAGAAAAAGTACATATTTTACAAATTTATTAATTAAAATCCTTATATCCATATAAGATGGAATCTGCTTAGGTTGTAATCTAAAGAGCTGGGTTATCTGTTCGATAAGCTCCTGCTAATTTATGCAAACGAATACCAACGTCGCTGTCTTTTTATAGTAAAAAGAAAGAGACAGCATTACATATCCCCAAATTTATCAGGAACTTATCTAACAACACAGAAACAAAACAAACCACACTTTAGTCATATTAATAGAGTTTGTATCAAAATACCTATTGCTTAATACGTTGGAACTGACAAGCCAGTTTTACTCAGAACCTTCCAAAGAGTGGTAAATTAAAGTGTTGAATGGTTAACAGTATATGGTAAAGTAAGTTTAGTCATTAACGCCGATAGGGATGGTAAGATGACGCAGAGGCCGCCCCGCCAGACCCGTGGTGACGCTTAGAGGACTTCTGGTACCCGTCTCCGGAGCCTCCTGTGTACTCGTGATCGTCACCTAAATTAATTAACTACATTAATTCGACGACCAAAGCCACTAAACTATCAACAGCAATATATGAAAGCTTTTTTAAAATTGAATTTTGTCATTTGATTTACAGAAGAAATAGTATAGTAATAAAAAAAAAACTTACCGCACCACGCACCTTCTCCACTCACCCAACGAATTATACTATTGGCAAATTACACTTCGTGATTTTACTAGCGATTGTAACCATATATTTATATCTAGATAGACTAAAAACTACACTAATTATACATTAAATAATGAAACTAATGACATTTCAATTGCAAACAAACTAAATTTAACAAAATGAATGCTAACAATTTAACTATTTGGAGATTAAACACAAAGCATAATTTACCAACATAAGGATGTGTTATCTGTGTTATTTCTACCTACCGGTGTTATCTAGCGCAAATTACTATATACGATTATTTTACAGGTATTTATAGATATTTATGTAATTTATAACCTGATGGTGTGGCAGATACGTCCGATATATTACAGTAAGATGGCTGTGGTGACGCCATGCCGGGGCAGAATATCATTGGCACCTGTATTATACGGGTTTTACTATTCTGTTTAAGTAAAATCTACAATTGTTATGCAAAAAAAAATAAACGAAATGTTCGAAAGGATATGAATTCTACTGATGACTACAAGCAAAAAAAAGATGTAGAAAATTAAACCAATATGAAACTCTAAACATCACTCTCTTTTTTAGTGTAAGAATACTCCTTAATAACACAAAATTCATGTTAAGTGAAAAAAATAAGGCACAACTATGAGCTTTTAAATCGATATAAGCTTTCGGGCACTAATCGAGACGTTCCGATCGCGTCACTTAACATGGCCACCGCGGCCGCTCGGGGACTTTCCCGTGACGCTGCCTACACCATCTCCAACACATTGTATTTATTGTTAAGTATTTAATAAAAAATCAATCAACCTTTAAATATTGATATTAGAAAAAACTTGTTTACTGGTTTTAAAATTAAAGTAACCGTTTCCTTTGCCAAATCCAAACTCATAATCCATTTTAAAATTAAATATAGATAATGTAAGGTAAAAGTTAGTATATATTTTAAGATACTTAACCGCGGCACAAAAGTTAATACATGCAATGAACTCAGAAATGTACAGTACGGTATTTCGCGTAAAATTAGTGAGTAGCTACTAGTAGACATTAGTCGTGTAAGACTATTATTAAACAATTATTAATTTTCGATACTTCGATATTACGATATAAAAACAAAAATTATGATAACTTAGACACCTAAAAAGGTACACTACTCTATGGGATGAGGGGGCGACCATTAAAAATGCCAGATATATTTTGAAATTTTTGATTTCTTTTAATTATCTACGTTTTATAATGTCCTTAAAGTAGATATATATTTCATCATAAGATATCTCAAATATTTGCAGTGGTAATATTAATATTTTTTTAATTAATCAACCAGTAGTATTACTTAAACCATTAAGATAGAAGAAGCTTAATATTAGAAAACTACGACAAACTGTTTATTTTTTCCATTACATTACAAACTACATACTTACTTTACCAGTTAAAACTAACTCTAATATATACCCAAAATACCTAATATATTGAATAATGCATAATTTCTACTTCGAAAACCTTAAGTGTTATTTAGTGTGATAGCACTTTTGAGTTACATCGAATATTAAACGCACATATAATAAGCTTCTCGTCTTAATATTTTAGTGCTTTAACCGTAATTAACTAATTATCATTAGGTTTACATATGTTATGTTATGTTATAAATTTAAAAAGAAACAACAAGGACGCACGTGTAAGTCTATCATAATTTTTCTTTTTATATAAGAGCGTAAGGGGGGAGGTGCGCGCGCGCCGCCCGTGGCCCGGCACCGTGCGCGCTCCCCCCTCCCCCGCCCGAGGCTTAGGGCTAATTACATTAAATTACAACGTAGTCTTACTGCTTACCGTCGGCTAACAAATTAATTATAAATACAGGCGCCCGTAGTGGCCGTAAAGTAAAACTTATATATTGCCGCAAGTAACCATTATTTTATATTGTACATCAGTCGATAAGTTCACCTAACAATTTTTTGTATTCTAATCGATCGAGAATTATGTACTTTATTCACTACAATATGAAAAAAATATGTATATATGTATATATTAAAAGTTAAAAAAATAATCAACATCGAATTTTTTTTTAATTAAAAAACAGAAATAAATAACGACTTCCCTAAGTTTTATAAGTAATTAATGTTACAATTAACTGTAAAGCCCGTGCGATTTATTTACTTTAATAATATGCGTTCGATAATAATTACATTTATATCATAATAATAATATAATCTAGTATAAATACAAGGTTTTTTTTTTCATTATATTAATAATACCTGCATTGATTTAAAATAACTTTAGAACCGACTAATATAGTGACGTCGCCGGCGCGTCGCTAAATGCAATCAATTCGTACATTTACAGTACAAAATAGAGAATAACTTAAAAAACGATTCCTGCTAGTCTAACGTTAACACTAGGGGTCACGTATATATAATATAATTAGTCAATTACGATCATAACGGCATTATCAATACGGCGGCCGCGACGGACGGACAGTCGACCGCGCGCGCCTGTTGTTAATATTATTATTTTTATATTATATTAATAATAATATACCAAAAATACACTTTTACACAAACATGTTACTACTATATGAATAAACATACACATATAAAAAACCGCGTACACTATTATTATATAAAGTAATACAAACAAGTCGAAATTGTAAACTACACAACAGTACTACAGTTAAGCCATGATCAAATATTTATTAATAAACATTATTTTTATTATATTATAATATTAAGATACAGTAGGTATAGTGTTAAAACTTACGCGGACGTCGCACAGTGACGTCGCGGCCGACCAGAGACCACATTTGACAGACGGAGCCTCTTAACGAGTCTTACCGTATTTGTATTTTGCTAACTATTTTAATTAATAAATTCATCCAATATTTTATGTCTCTTCTCCTATATAATAATAATAATAATTAAAAACCCATATAAATAGTTTTATCAATTGATTTCTCACAATAATTTGCACTAAGTTTAATTATAAATGTTCAGTAAATCTAAAATTTCTAATACATATTATACCTTTATTTAAATAAATTATACTCTTTATTATGTTACTTAGAAGATTGCCACGATGCTTGATTACAAACTAACTTCATACAAATTGTTCCGAAGGCTGTCTAAGAACACCTTAGTGCTAATTCATTATCACTGAAAATAACATAATAATAAATCATCTCTATATTCACTTAACGCTTTGTTTAAGGCATCGTTTCCTAACATTAAACAGACGTGAGGACATTCGTCACTATCGGTGGTTGTGTATTAACCTACGCGGAAACGATAGCGGGAGGGGGGTGAACGGGCACCCGAGGGTACACCGGGGTACACCGGGGTACGGAAGCGAACTTACCGACGACAGACTGAATCTTACTAACGAGGAATGAATCGAAACAAATTAAACCTAACTTACATAGGAACGATCAAGTGAGAGAGTAGAGGAGAGCGGTAGGAGTGGACACCACTACACGTAACCTAGCTGCGGGGCGTAGAGATAGGCACCGACGTCATTTAACAATTATTATTTATATTATTTGAATATTACGTTAGAAGGTACAAGTTTCGTCTCCCTACATAATGATGTGTATTCAGTCGTGTGTAATAATAATATCCGCGTAACTATATGAACATCACATCGTAAGGCGTTTATTTAATTTTTCTCTATTTTTAGCATAAATTTTGTTACTCCGCACCATTCGCCGGAGCGAGTGCTCACTGATAAATAATTAAGTTTACTTACGGCGCGATCTTAAATAACCCTATGCTATACGATCAAACAATGCTTCAGTGCAACAACAACTCCCCTATCAAAACATCAATAACAGCCCCCCCGGGGGTACGTGTGTGTGGGGGGGAGAGCTGGGGGCGCGGCGAGCGGCCCCCGGCCGTCACATTACTTAGCTTATCACTAAAATTTTAATCAGTCGATCGGTCAAACGATTGATCGATATATAGTTACAGTAAAGGACTAACATTAAATTTAATCTAAAAATTGTTT
>FAPJ01015300.1:823-20051 GCA_001485985.1 Heliconius ethilla aerotome | reverse complement strand
AAAATTAAAAGTTTAGTTAGCAAAGGTGGGCTTATTTCTAAAAGAAATCTCTTCCAGCCAACCAAAGTTTTAAGGATTTAGCTTTTATTTATGTCTAATACCGAATATTTGATGTCAGTTGGTGCGGGGGCACTAGCATGCGACTGCAAACACGACAGCCTATAGGGTCTTTTGCCATTGGAGGAAATTCAATATTTTTATTATCTAGCTCTGGTGACGAGGCAAAGCACGGCACTGAGTTCCGCCACTCCACACGCAATACCTCTAGAATTTGGCGGAAAGTAAGCAAGCTTAATGAGAATGGAGCTTAATGAGAATGGCTCCCAGGTTTTCTCTGCCTACCCTGCTATATACGGAATGCAGCGCTAAAGCTAAAAAAAAAGAATATCCAGGCAATAGTAATAAAAGACAACCATAATTTACATTACTTGAACAATCTTGCTGTATCTACTAAATAATTATTATTATGGATAAACAGAATATACTTTTATTAAATTAGTGAATACATTTTACATTTTACAATATAAATTATTATAAAAAAGATACATTTAAAAATATAAAAAAACTACTACTACTTACTATCATTATTATTATAAATATTTACAGTAAAGAATATTCATGGAATATACAACATTTCAATTTATAGAGATACTAAAAACATTTACATTGTAAAGCTCTTGATATTATCATGCGGTCGGTTACTGTATATTGGTAATAACGTTTACACCCTACTGCCCAAAAACGATATGATGGAAATTAATTTATATTCAATAGATTTTAATCACAATCACTGTCATTTTCGACGAAGTCATTTATATGAGAAAAGAAATTTAAAGAACATTATTTAATGTTAACAGGCATTAAATAATAAAAAGCAAGTTAATATAAATCAACATAAAATAACAAAAATAATATTATTATAAACTTTTAATGTATTCAAATCCAAGCTCCATCTACAACCAGCTATAATTGACCTCTAAGGAAGTGAATAGTCACTAAGTATGAATGTGCAACACCTGAACTTACATTTATTATTTACTGTTTTTAATTGACTGCGGTTAAATCATTATATAGCATCATTCCTTGAAAATGATAAGTTTCTTTCCATATTTTGTTATCATAATATGATATCAATTTATTTTCAAATGTATTTGAATTAGTACAATACCAAAAAAATGTTTCACTTTTTTGGTGAAAATAGAGAAGAGAGTGTTATCTTTTGTTTCTACAAACCTTAGTTGCTAACAAATACATATGAGCTATACTAGGGTGGATATGGACCACCAATCTACCCTCCACATTCTTACCCCTGGTTAAATAGCTGTAAATAAATTACTAATTCATGTAAATATTATTTAAAAAAAATTTAAAATGTCTAATATCAAATAGATTGCTGCACCATGTTCGGAGTGGAGCTGGTCCTGCCCTAGTCATGGGGGTACTGTCAACACGTAGACCATGGACACAATTTGTGGCCACTGACAATTTTAAGGTATGTTAAAATAATTTAACTTATATATATACTTATAATTTTATATTTATTAAGTATTTACAAAAATTCATATGTAATTTCCTAAACGATCAGTAAAATGAGTGAGTAAATGTATGTGCTTTATGAACTTGCAATAATCTGAACCACAAAGTAACTATAGGTAGAATTAGCATAAGATTGAAAATCATATATTAATCATATAGTATTTCAATACATTTTAAATAAATAAATCTCTTTTTCTGCAGGCTCCTGCATCTATACCAAGATTGTCCAGACGATTTTATCGAAATGTGGAATATTTTCAAGCAAATTATTTAATTGTATTTTTGGGCTTATTTGCTTATTGTCTGTAAGTTTTTTATTAAATTTGTTTTAGTGTTATTTGTTAAACTAAATTTTACTAAACAGTAGCCATCACAGTTAGACACTGTGTTTATGCTAATTTTAATAATTAAAGTAAAATATTTCGTGAAGCAGAATTTAAGTACATCTCATAAAGCACAGGAGTAACTATTATCTATATATACACCTATATCTAAATAAATAAGGAATATTTTTATCCTATTTCAGAATCACCTCACCATTGCTTCTAATTGCTATGGTTGCAAGTTTTTTTGGTTATAAAAAACTAACAGCAGGACCAAATACTTGGAAGGTAATATTTATAATTTATTAATAATTATATCTTTATCCATTTAGCAAGTAAACCACACCCCCAGGCCACAACATACTCACATACAAATAATACGAGTACAGATTATAGAACAATGTTGATATTATTGCTATTACATTAATATTAGAGACTTAGAATTGACTTAGAGTTTTTAAAAAATATTACAAATATTGTTTTATCTCTAAGAACTAGAGAAGAAAATATCAATTATTTTATTTTACATATCTTATATAAATGCATCTTTCCAGGGTTTCTATTGCCCTGGCTAATTTTAAAAACTCATCAAGACTATTCCACTTTGTCTGATCAGTCCAGAGAAATATTCCACCAGTTTTGAACCCAAAACCATATATATTACATAATAAATAATATCCTGTTCAATATGGTCTGTTTAATTTTTAGAACATTTTTGTTTGTGATATAAAATATAAAACTACATTGTAATTTTTTCAGCCGAAAGTAAGTTTTTGTTTTAAATATCTAAGGACATTGGCACTGTTTTCTCTTTGTTTCACATAAAACAAAATTCTAATGGTGTTCAAATTGGTTGTGGTTGCATATAAATATTAAACAGTATTAACATTTTTTAAAAAGTGTTATTCCACACCTAGAACACACTCATTTAGAAAACGTATAAAAATTTGAATGTAGCAGGACTCGAACCCGAGCCTCCAGGAAATCGTCAGTTTAGAGCGCCTGGTCGGTTTCGAGGAGGAGCGAGTTTTCGACGTTTTCAAGTATTAAACTTAACTTCACGCTTTATTCTGGAGGCATTGCGTGTTGAGTTGATCTCTAATCAAAATACAATAAAAAACACTTAGTGCACACAAACATACACCCACATACACACACACACACTTACACCCACACACACACTCCTGTGCATAAAAATCACATTTTTTTTTAACTATATTCGATTATTATGTTCCTTTTAATTCCACATTTTCTTAAAGTACCTGACGCTTGCACAGCAAAAAAACATCAAAAACTAAAAATGTTTTCTTATCTTGCTAAGCAATAGCTTACTTTCACTTATCAATAGATAGATTCTGAATTAAATTAAATTTATAACCTATGTTGTAAAATTTACCGCCCGTCCATTCCACAGTCACAAGTGTGTAACTGTAACGCGACGGTTGTGGGTTCGATTCTCACTTGATGGCATGTTATTATTTATTAATATTTTCATTTCTTCCCTCTGGTATCAAGGCAAACAGAGCAGCGTTGAGTTCCCGCACTCAACACTCAATGCCGCCCAAATTCGGCGGAAATTCATAATCATTAAACTAAAATGTCTTACCCTATTGTCATAAATAAACAGCTCTTCGAAGTTACAAACATTCTAACCACATCACTAATAACTTAACTGTTCTACACAAAGTAAATAAAATTTCCTTCACTATCCACAATACTAGATCGGTGGATGGGAATTGACAAAGACACAGCAGTACGCGGTGGCGGCGGCGGGCTCCATGGCCTTATGTTGGTTGGCCGGAGCCGGAGCTGTCCTATTTTGGGTTTTAGGTAAGACGGCTTTTTAACCGTTGGTTTTTTTGCAGTTTCTCTCCTCTTCGATCGTAGCTGGATGGGTGGATATAGGTGATTTACGGAATTTAACTCCGTACCAGTGAAATAAAAATAATTCTTTGCCTTGGGAGAGGAAAGAATGATTCAAACCCACAAACATCACGTGTAGTCCCACAGTCTCGGATTCGAATTCTTAAAAAAAATTACATGTACAATACTACATATGTTTAATTTCACTATATGACTTCTAGATTTTTGTATAGTTTAATAATTTTGTAAAGATATGTGTTTGGTCACCATTTTAATAATGGCAATAATAATCATTAAAATATTTTTAACTCAATTGGAAGCATAAATTATTTTTTATTTTCCATCTTATTATTATTGTATATTTATTATAAAATCTGCTATACTATTTTCAGGTGCAACGGTAACTGTAGTAGCTTTACACGCTAGTTTCTTCGACGCAGAAGCATTGCCGCCATCCGAAGATCCCGAACAATTCCCAATGGTAGAACAAGTGTGACACGGACAGCTGCCTTTATTTTTACCAATGGCCACCAGATTAGCCCACCTTCACTTTAACTCACGTGATGTAAATAAATGAAAATACTTCTAAAAAATTAAGCAATTAATTACAAATTGATACGATCAGTTAATCGATATTGAGATAGGTACTCCTTAATCGATATTGAGGTACCTCTTAACTTTATTTTTATAATTTATGAATAACGAACTTGGTTCAAACTTAACTTCTTTTATCCTATTTGTGTAAAACCCAGAGACTTAACTCTTTGTACTAGGTTTTTCTGTTATCCAACAATGCTAAAAAAATTAATACATATATTTGTACTTTCGGAAACTTTTTAAAACTATTCTTTAGAATTCTAAACTGATTACTCAGATTTTATTTGAAATTTCAGAAAGACAATTGTCGTATTTCAAGCCGATGAGACTTTTCTTTATAAATTGATTCAAAAGCATAGTGATCTAATTGAATTAAGAATATTTTGATTTTTATTACCACATACTTTTAACAAATCGTATATTCTTTAAGACAATAAAAGGGGTCTAATTTTTTATTTATGCAATAATTGAAATTATTTGATATAAGCGTATTAATTTGATACAATAAATAAAGTGTGTTTTTAATACGTATTCTTTTTAATGAATATTTTTTAATCTTAAAAAGCATACATACTAGTGACTCACGCCCTGCTTAAAATAGTTATGTTATATATTTATATAAAACCGTTACATGAATTGGAGCTTATATATTATTCTGATATATAAGCTTATTGTAAATCTAATTTCAGCTAAATCCGTTAGTAGTTATGCGTGAAAGTGTAACGTACATCCATCCTCACAAGCTTTCACATTAATAATATGAGTAGGTATTCATTCACATTTATAATATATTTTATTTTGATACTGCCAGGTGACCTAGGTATTTGAAATTTGCACATTGTAATGGTAAAGCTTTTGTATTATAATAGCTATACTTTTTATAACTGGTTTACTTTGTATACTACATATACTTAATGCAAATTTATATATTATAACATTTTAAAATACAATTTAAAATAACCTGTCGAATTGGACTTATTGTAAAAAAAACTTGTAAATATTTTCTTACGTAGGTATATTAATTTTTTATTGTATTTAATCATAGTTACATTTTCTATTTATTTAAAGTGATTAAGAATATATTAATCAATATTATTTTTATAATAAATTAACTTTAATTTGTATATTAATATGCCACGGTGTCGAATTTCGATGTTGTAAACATCGTGTAAACAACTGTAGTGAAAATCCACTTAGAGATATAAAAAAGATATTTATAAAACAATGTTTCCATGTATGGGTAAAACAAGCACGGCGCTTAGTTACGCCACCTAACACACAAGGTATAAGATTGTTTAAATTGTTTGAAGTTGAAATTAAGTTACTTATTTTGTTTGCCTATCCTCAAAAGATATGTAAAACACCTGAGGATAGAAAAATGATTTTTGTAAAACATCTATAGTTATATTATAGGATATGAAATTATTTTTTCAAGCACAAGTTTGCCAATAATATTTGACCAGTGTGTATGAAAATTTTGTAAATAACAGCACATGAATTAATTTAGTCTATTATGTAGTAATAATAACTTACAATTTTTTTCTGTTTTTATTTAATATCTAAATAAATTGTAATTACAATTCAATAATTCTTTTATTATCTGCAATAAATGATTACCCAAACCAACATATTATATCATGAAATTAGTTATTATGTTTCCACTAGCATGTATGTAATCCTTATTCATATAGTCCTAAACCCATGGTCGGCGCTGACATATAGAATGAAAGCTGATAAGCAAAATAAATAATGATATAAAATTCAATATATTATATTTATTGTGATTCTTTCCAGGCAGGACAATATTTGCCAGGCCTACATGTATATTATAAATTAATATAATGAATGAAATTGGAATAATATGGAAAATGAAAATTCATTTATAAAATCCAATAATGTATTATTTTGTATACATGTAACTTAATATAGTATATAATAAAAGCAACTTTGATATATAATTCATAAAATCTATCAAAGCTGACATGTTTTAAATGCAAAGTTTTCTTCAATTTTGTCAATATGTACTAACATTGATATAATAAAAATAAAATCACGACCAAGCTAAGGAAACTTAATCATATGAAATTTATCATATGTATTTCATATGAAATTTCTGGTCACCATCTGACTTACGGCTCCCAGGGGCAATATATTACTTGTCTGTCACCCATCATATTTATTTGTTCTATTTTTTTAAAAAACCTTAGTTATATTAATATTTTAATCACGTTAAAATTTAGTGACCAATATAACATACACCCTGCTGAAAAATTTTGTAAATATGTACATATAATTTCTTTCTGTATTACTAAATGCAAATTTGAAGATTTCTCTCTCACACTTTTGTATAAAATAGCAAAATAATATAATAAAAAAGAGAAACCCTTTTTAAATTACTTTGAATATCATTACAACCTTTTTACAGTAAAGCATCAATATAATGAATATTTAAAATATGTCTTAATTTAAATATATTAGGAAATTAATAGTATTAGTATTTTTATATAATTCTTAGAATTACAATAACATTATGTTAATTGCACTATAATGTCTGTGACAAAGATAAACCTCTGTGTTCAGCAACATATAATAAAATTTATATAATATAAAGAAAATATTTCATTCACTTATAATATAATAGTCATAAGATATTTCTTTAAATATCCCCTGGAAGACAATTACACAAATATTTGACTTAAATAAACATGTTCAGTCAAGTCCACTTATATACACATTAATTCAGACTCAATTTTGCAAAATTGCCAATAATAAATATGAATGGCAAGTATATTTTTAACACATAACTATTGTAGCTAGTTTCACAACACCAAAACTTTCACAAAATCATATTTAAAAGAGGATACAGAATTAATTAATTTTTGCAGTTGAGATCTAAAACCATATAAAGCCTACTAACATTTAATATATATTTTTTTAAAAACATGGATCTAAAAAATACAAACTAACTTTTGAATTGTCATTGTGTTAGTAGAATATATGAGCATAAAATTTTTGTGGACATAATATAAATAAAAAAAATCACACAATAATGCCATTGTTGATTCTATTGAGTTCCATATCAGCCACATGTAGGATTTCATCCCACTTGTGTGATGGTGTATGTGGTGGGGTGGTTAAGCCAAATTTTTCCATGCATACATTTGGAGTAGTAAACTCTAGTTTTCTTTTAGACTTCCCCGAGTACACATGACATGGTGTCATTTGCTGAGCTGTTGCTATTACTGATAGTGGTGTAATCGGAGATGGTGTGTGCAAGACAATCTTTTCAGATTTTTTAAACTTAAATGGTCCAATATACTTAAATACTGGCTTTTTTAATATTAAATTACCTGAAACTTTTTCTATGAGACCAATTGAAATAAATACATTTGCAATGTCATACAATCTCCTCACTTTAGACTTGTGTTGTCTATCCAGCTGCTCAGGTGATAAATTAGTTTTGTTTTTGTTTGATGTGTCTATAAGTACACTTACTGCCATTTCTAAGTTTATTAAAGTATTCTGAAAGAAACAATAATTTTAAAATGTTTTCATAATTGCTCTAAACAATTATAAATATGGATAATAGGAAAACTTACAGGAGGTTCAACTAGAAAAAGCATCAAAAATCTTTGTGCTAAAACTCCTAAAGTCTTGTGTTTTGGTGCTGGTGGTTTAGGAGCTTTTCCTTTGAGAGCTTCAGATAATCTTAAATTTTCTCCCTGTTTCTTTAACATTTTTAAAAATGAGTTTAGCCTAGATCCACCATGCCATAAATATGTATTTTTTCTTTTATGAACTGCACATTGCATGGCCTCTAAAATATTTATAATGTCATACATTCTTCGTTTTTCGACTCCTAACCGAGCTGCAGTGCTGTCCAGCTGTATTTCTACTGTACCATTTCCTTGCAGTGGGTAAAGATTAAGAAATCTAAAAAAAATATTTTTTTTAGCAAGAACCACTTAAAATGTGAAATAAAATTATCTTAGCTATTGACTATACTTACTTATCACAAAGTATTTGGAGGGACTTTTCTTTTCTGTGCACCGTGCTTGGAGGCGGCGTGGGATATTGAAGAGCTACATTAGTTAGTAACTTAAGGTTAGCAGTTGGAGATACATAGCTACTGGCATTTGTAACTTCACTCAATGCATATCGCTTAGGAGTAGAAAGAATGTTATCATCTTCATACATTGTGTGAGACCATTATGCAAAAATCTTAAGACTCAAATATTCGCGTACTTTCTGACAGGCATAACATAAATCTAGAGGGTTTTATTGAAAGTATTTTATTTTGTTAGCAAGCACTTAAATGTAACGGCATCGTGTTATTTTCTGTTTTATTTACTAAAATTTTATATTGAAATTACACTTTATAATTATTAACCTAACAATAAACAACTTTGACAGTAGCAAATGCGCGCGATCTTAGAAAATAAAAAAAATGTTGCGCCTTGTTTTTGCCTAGAAAATAGAGGTGAATGTTGTGTGATGAAAATTATATAATTATATTAAACCTATCGTTAGCAATTTATTTTGATGTGTTTTTTAAAATATATAATTTATTTCCTTTAATTAAACTTTAATTTATATGATTCAATATAATAAAATCCATAAATATAAATAAATAATCTGTTACTTTAGGAGATTTATTATGACGGCAGAATACTGATTGATGATTCTTCTATCTGTATTCTGTCAACCAGTCAACAGTTGAGTCAACCACAGCTGAAGAAATGTGTTCTGTGACCACAGCAGTCTCCAGTCAAATAATGGATTGGTTTTACATTTTATTTTAAGATTTGACATATTATTTTCAACAAGAAAGTAAGAAACTTTGTTTTTTTTCGTACTTTCTATTATCGTATCGTATCGTACTTCATTGAGGTCATATAATATTAATAAAAGTTACACATTTACGTACAGTAAGTATTATTTTCTATTTAAGTCTTTTTTTATGACATAGATATAATTATGTATTTCATCATTTTCAAAGCTTTGAGATAAAATTGTTCACATTTTTGTTCTCTTCACTAATTTATAATTTTACTTATTATTACTTACAAATTCATATAACCCTCCAGTGAAGAATGTTTTCAGTTACATACAATATAATAGATATATATAGATAGGTGTTTTTTTAAACTTGTGAACTTAAAAAAAAATTGTAGTATTAATTTATTATATATTTTTGGGCAGATGCTATTTTTGTGTAATTGTGATTACCTATCTGTATGGGTTTGAAAGTTCACTTTCAGAGTAGGTCTTCAATAAACAAAATATTAATAATTAATTAAGAATTCCATACTTTTTCTAAATAAAATGTTTATTTATCAGCAAAATTTATTGAAATCAACCATATAGGCCTTATACTAAAATAGAACCCATATACTTGTTGCAAGTCAACATTATATTATTCAAATTTTCTATACTTATTGAATGTTTGTTTCAGGTTCCTCAATTATTTAGTACACAATAATATATAGCAATGGCTAGTAATGAACTTTCCGAAAAAGATAGGGACTTTCTAGCAAAATGTGAAGAAAAGTTAAAAGATAGATTCACTGAAAAAGATGAGGAATTTATGAAAGTTTTTAATAGAGAACCATCCACTCCACCAATTGTGGAAAATTGGCGGACATTCAATTCTGGACGCAGATTTGACAACAGGAACCGAGGAAGGCCATATGACCGCTATGGAAATAGGGACAGACATAGAAACAATCACAATTATAGAAGATATAATAATTCCTATTGACACACATTTTATGAATTATTGAAACAATTTAAATAAATTATACATATTCATATTTAAACTCAGTAAGATTAAAGGTTGTAAAAATAAAACATAGAAGTTTTCTTCAAAAGAATATATTCTCAGTTATTATGGCTTGATTTACATTTTAACAACTTAAAATTACATAATAGATCACCAGAACGCAATACGGCTACAGCTTCAATTGAATCATTGAAATTATAACACAATAAATAAATATTAAACATCTCACTGCTACTCAACAAGTCATAAGTGATTATTTATATTTTTAACATTTAATTATGCCAATAAATAGTATCTGTAAACTAATTTCCACTCCTACTATCTGATGACAAACAATAACAATATTATGTTCCTTGGACAGATAAACTGCAATTTTCTTTATAAATAATTTGCTTCTACTATTTTTTCTCTAATTAAATAGTTGAATGTTTGCGAATTTATTCACAAAAATATATTTCATAGTAATCTCATAGCAACAATAGGGTGTACATATTTCAACAGGAATATTGAGGACAATTCAAACACCCATTACTTTTGATAAATCGATAACCTCCACGATCACTAAGCAACAGAAGAAAGTAGTTAGTAATAATCACAATAAATACTGTTTCGTCGGTATGATATTGAATATTTCTCTTTATATTTAACGCACTTACTACTGGCCTTGTTATGATGCCGTCGAGCGTGCGCGGTGAATACAAATGACAGTAATCAAACGCATATAATATTGCACTTTTTACATTTCCTTAATAAATACCTCGAGTGACGCCATCTTGCGTTTGTACTCACCAAACGCCAATCTCAACGGCCGCCGGCGCCTGTCGTTTGTTTAATACACTAAAATATATTTAATATAATAAATAACAATACGACCAGATAAAATCTGAGTAACATCATGCTAAGTGACACAATTACTAAGCACAATGACGATTACACTCATCAAGCTCTAAGTAACTATTTTTTTTTCATATTTTTTTTTTTACTAGTTAATCATATTATATTGTATCGGCTACTCGTTTCTGTACTGAAGCATTACATCGTAAAATATTTTTATGCTTTGTTTAATCAACAAATATATATAACTGCATAATGTCAAATGTACTTGCCTAATATACATCCCCACTAACGGTTATAGTGATAATAAAATATAATCAATCGGGATCGGGTCAACTAAATACAAACTTATTAAAACAGTCACAAATTAATTAATAATAACTCCAACATAATAAAATGCAACCATAATAATCAAATCACAGTGAAATTATATAAATTATGCTCACTAAGTTAACATTACAAACTAAAATACAGACACGACAATAAAATATGTACGCTAAATATAATAAGTGAATATGGGAGTTTATACTGAAACTTTGATTACTCGAGCTATGCAAAAATAAATGGCGATTAAATATTAAACATCGATAACTGGGCAACACCAATAGACGGCAGCTAAACACAATTGTTCGTTTTATTAATAATACAAACTTTTTACTTTTTTTTTAATTCGTTAATACAAACGTCTACGTAACATTACATGATGAATAATTAATCGATCGTTACAAATATGCTTTTTAAAGTATATTGTGTATTTTTATTTAATTTATTATTAAATGTTCCTTAACAACAGTTTTAATAGAATTGACACGTGACCGTTGTCGCTACGGGGGGCGGCAACTCACCTACGAACGACAATTGACTAGTTTGGGTGCACCCGCTCGCTTCGACGTACACCGAGACGTTGGTCGGTATACGAAGATCTCAGTACATGTGACTAGAACTAAACGGCGAGTGCGTAAAGTGTCAAATCGTAGCAAATATCATAGCTATAGTCTAGGGGGCCTCAGGGGGGGCCTGAGGAGTTCAGATGAAGGTCCAGCACTCCATAATTTTGACGATGAAGTCCTCGCGGGTGGTGAGCGGCTCGTTGCCGTACGTGGTGCAGCGTTGCGTGCGCCCCAGGTACAGGTCGCCATCGAGCCAAATACCGAACTTCCCACTGGATAAATGTTACGAAATTATTGTTTTGGTTGTTCAAAATAAAATGGAAAATAATACACTGAAAACATTGATCGTTACTATACAAAATATAATTATAATATACAAATTTTCCAACAAACATAATTATATAACAAAATACTCACTCTCCAGCGCCTATAGAAATATTATCATTGCTGCCTCGGATAAAGTACATGTTGTCGCCGGTCCAGCCCCAATACTTGAATTTTGTTTTAACCGGTGCTTGTTGGTCTAAAATGATAAATTATAATCTTATTAAAGAATTTCCATACATAGATCGGTAGTAACAGTTATGCTGGTCAGACAAAAGGTTTTAATTACATTTTAAGCCAAATGTCTAATATTTGTTTGCAGAATGTCTTGACTTGTAATCTCCTTGACTGTATCCCCCTAACAGCTGCTTCACAGCACTTCGTTCCCCGTTTTTCGCCAAATTCTGGAGGCATTGCGTGTTGGGTAGGAAAGCTCGACACCAAAGCGGCGAAGGTGGAAATACTAAATATTTAATTTCCCCGAGTGGGAAGCGAACCCACAATCTGTTGCGTTTACAGTCACAGTTTGTTTCCCTGCGTCACGACTGGCGTTAAAAAAAAGAAAACAAAATCTTACCATCTTGATCTTCTTTCTTCTCTTCTTTATCGTCTTTTTGTGTGGAGTCATCAGGCGAGATCTGCGACGCGCGGCGTTCATCCACACGTTGGAACGAGAACAGTAGGGATTCGCCTGTACCATAAAAATGCTCAGAAGGCCGTAGAGCGCATGAGGTCAGGGCACCAAATACCTGTAAGGACGAATGTTACACTTAATTTTTTTTTTTTTCAACTTCACATTTTATCCCGCATAATGCAGGGTATGGAAGGCGAAAAACCTAGTTTAATGACACTCCGTACATCTCTTTAATACTATGCGAAGACATTATATATTTTTAATTTTATAATGTTACAGTTACAATTTTTTAAAATGTAAGTAGTATGTAGTGAGTCACATTTTGAAATAATTAATTTCGTCGCGTTAAATCGAACCGAATATGGATGTATTTTGAAACTATGTCCTATCTAAATATTAATAAAATATATTATAATATAAAAGATAAATTATTGTCAATAATTTAGATTAAATTTTTTATAAGTGTTACTCCACACTTAAGAAAAAAAAACGTAAAACCACTCAGACATAAGAGTACAATTACTTTGTAATCACTTCGATTGTAATTTAAAAAAACAAGTAATTAGCTACAACACAATTAATGACAATTAATTAATTAAAGTAAATTAGTGATAGAAGAAAAGTTAAAATAAATTAAGTGTTGATTTGTTTTATTAAATGTTTTAATAACAGCATTAGAAAATTAAAACAATGTTGCATTTAATTTATCAATTATTGAATATTGTTTAAAATTATGAATATTTGAAGAAACGTAAAACATCTCTATTCTGTTCGATTCATTGCACCGTTAAATTAAATGAATCTTAAATCTTATCATATAGTGAAACAGAACGATAGCATTAACCTTCATATTATTTATTTCAATGACCTCAATATAATAAAGAACAGAAAATTATGTTAATTAAAAATATAAAAGTTGTTTAACAAGATGTGCACACGCTTAAAATATGAGCACGTGGTTGTAATTATAAAAAAATCTTATAAATAATTTTAAAGTTACAAATAATTTAGATATAAATAAGGCTGTATAAAACTTTCTAAAGTATATTATAATTTGGTACAAGAACTGAAGGTTATATCTACAGAAATAACCTAAGTGACGTGAAGTGAAGTGGCAATGAGTGTGATCACCCAATATTCTACTATATATGAAAGAATGTAGACCCGTATTTTAATTAATTAGAAAGCATAATTGAGAAAATCATAAATACAAATTATGTTCAAGTTCGTATTATAATAAAAAATCCTAAACTATAAACTTATTTATTATTACCTGTTTCTCATTGTAAACAACAATTAATTTACAATTATAGCACACCTCTACTAACACTAATAAAATGATGAGGTAACAATTATCGTAACAAGAATTCATACGGTTTTAGTAATCTGCTTAAGCTTAATTGTGACGTAGAGTGACGTCACAACGCCACAGTGAGATAGCCTTAATACGATAAGATTTAATAAATTGAATTATTGGATTGTAAAATTAATACAGAAATTTATTCAATCCGCAAGCTCTTTATGCTACAAAATACGTATTTTTTTACTATACTCGTTTAATATTTAAATATTAAACTTCTAAAATTAACTCTAATATAATATAAACGACATTCCTCTCATGCCACTCAGACTATTAGTGAAAACTGCATTAAAATCCGAAAGAAGTAAAGATATCAACATTGCTTTATATTTTAATGTCTAGTAATTCAAAACACTCACATTATTATCAGTGTCCTGTATGACGAGCAGCACGGGCGTGTCGACGCGCTGCATCTTGCGGTACATGGAGGCGAGGGAGAAGCCGTGCTGGCTGGTACTGAACGCGAGCGACCACATGTAGCCCTGCGCGCGCGCTGGTAGCACCGTGCATAGCTTTTCTCTGGAAATTAAAAAATTATACCATTAATATTGTAAATTGATAATGAACCCAGGGTGGTTGTGGGTTCGATTCCCATCTGAGGAAATAAAATATTTAAAATTTTTATTTCCTCGCCCTAGTAACGGCGAGACAAATCGTGGTGCTGAGTTCCACCACTCAACGCGCAATGCTTACAGAATTCGGTGGAAAGTAGAGATCGGAAATGCCTTAACACTAGGTATCCAGTTTTACCTCTGTTTATATTGATTTTGGTTAATTGCCAAGAACAATAAAGACTTTACAGGACGATACTTGTATTTTTAATAGTTTTTTTTTATAATATTCATAAAAACTCATATTACGTAGCGTATCACAATTCAAGAAGGAAATTTCACAGAATTTCTTTACAACACAAAACAAACGACTGTTTTATATTGCATCCCAGGAATTTTTGTTGAGCAACTGAGATTGTAGATAAGAAATTTTTAATGTACGTGAGTTTTCGTAAGAAAAAATATTTTATAATAGTCAATATTCATGATTTTGATAATTACCTTAAATCACCTAGCAAAACTTTGTTTTTTTAATTAAATGTTTGATAGCTATATATTTTTTGTCACTAACAAATTATTATTTTATTAATAATTTAAAAAGTATCTAATAGATATTTATTTAATATCTACCTATTATACATAACGCAATCAAATTACAGACAAGATAATGAAAATTCAATTTAATTTACTAATTAATCGCATTAAAGAAATTGTTTTTTTAATTGCAATATACGAGTATAAAACAAAGTGTACGAGTATGTGATCATTAGTTCAACAAACAGGTCTCGGTGATGTCAATGCAGTTAACAATGTTTATTTCTAATTCATATGCTAATAATTACAAGACTTGAGGAGGGGGAAAACTATTTGTTTATAATGTACCTTATAAATATCACTTATATTAATATTGCCACGTACTTCTTACGTTAATAGGTATAAACTCTATAGTTCTATGTAAATCAATTGCAAAATCCCGACACAGTAGGGTAGACAAAGGGAACCTCCGTTCCCCTTTCTTGACCAAACTTTGTAGGTATTGCGTGTTGACTAACGGAACTCAACGCCGCGCTGGACGACATCAGAGTGCAGAAATGTATTGGATCCTCACTCGACAAAATGAATATAAAGAAATATTTGGAGTTAGGATCGAACCTACAACCAGTGACCTCAAAAGGTAAGTAAACAAATTTATTTATTTACTTGTCATACTTATCTGTAACATTTAGCAATACGCTATACTATTTATATCGTTATTCTTTTGCAACACTCCATTATATCATAGCCAGTTAGCTAATTACAGTAAAAATTAACATTGATGTCAATTTATTGCGCATTTAACTATTTAAATAATTTAAATTGTCTGTGGCAGTTTTTAATTAAGGTTTATAGTATTTAAAAAAACTTATGCTTTACCTATGCTCCATGGTGAATATCTCGGAAGGTCCGATGAGGTCAGGTGGCGAGAACTCCATGTCAACAGACGCGCCCGAAGAGTAGAGAGCGCGCCGTAATTCATCGCTCATCGACAGCACCTATACACAAAATTATATTTATATGAACCATATACAATACAGGTTTATGGAAATGGAAGAATAAGTGTAAACTTCGAGTTGCTAGCATTAATATTGCATTACTTATGTTAATTTAAAGACTTAAAAGTAAAACAAATCGGCTGCAGGTATAAGTACCTACGTATGTTGCCTCACAACAACAAGTAGCCGGCTGTCAGGTGCTCAAAATGAACCAGTTTCAACATATTATTGGATGATATTTTTGTGCAATAAAAAATGAAATTGTAAACAGGTATATAATATTTATATTTACCTCATATAGCTACAGTATAAATTCTCAGCCAATTAATATACAATGTTATAATTATTAATCTTATAGAGAATTAAAGAAAACTAAACATATAATATGGGAAAATGACATTCTTTGCTAGTTGGTTGCCAAGTAAAGGAAACTGGTCATTTTATTATACCATACTACGACTTAAGATAATGTAAAATTTATAGATATTTTTATCGCAAGATATGGATATGTGCATTATGCACCATGCTCTAAAGAGGAAGTGGCTCGTTCCCCGGATGTGGGCGCACCTGATATTAATTGAAATAAAATGCTTAATGACAGTAATGATAGATTGATTATTACTAATGAGATGATACATTCCCGACATCTACATTTCACATACAACATCCAGTGAGGCGAGGGCGCGCGTGCGCTCTACTTGGCCGCGTATTTAAAAATCGCTCTCAACTCTAAAGAGATGCCGTTTTCATTTATATACGTATGTATGAAAACAGCATCTCAAAATTGATCTCAGACTTAAGAGCGATTTATAAATACAGGTTTTAAAGTAAAAAGTAAGAATATTGTGAACAGGCTAACAAAAACTATATTTAAAATTGTCGAAAACATTCTAAAAGTATTCTAAATAGAATGAACAATGGCCATGCCGCTTAGAATGTTAAATCTTTTTATTTATAAAACGCAAAATTTGTAATACAATGTTGGTATTAAAATAACTCTCCTTACTTTCATTCAATTCGAACTCAATAATAATTGAGAATCCTTATTAGAAGTATGTTAATTCGAACGGAGTATCTTAACACTAGGTTCCCAAGTTCCCTCGTATCGCACGTCCCTTACCTCGCAAATACTATGTAATGTTCCTCTACGACATATCGAATGTATGGAATCCCTTTTGACGACTGCTTTGAAAGCTCTATTTTTTCCTTTCCGTACATGTTTAATTACTCTCTGCACTAGTTTTCGTAACATTTGGAGTTTTAATTCACAATTCACAAATTCACAGACGATTTTTTTTTAATTTCTCTAACAACTGTTGCCCACGAAATGTTTAGTACGACTTCAGACTAAAAGAAATTTTATTTATCTTATGACGACTATATCGCAATGTGTTTACATTAAAACGATATAAAGGCAATAAAAGGATTATAATATTAAAACAATATAAGTATTTAAAGTAAATAAAAAAACACTTGGACATATTATTACTAGGTTGAACATAAACATTGAAAACGAAAGATATAAACGAACTACGTCAGTACTAATATGTAAAGTGTAATGTACTACTTCATAAATACGTCAATTATAATTTAAATTTATGCTTTAATATTTACTAGAACTCATTTATTCACGAACATAATATTAAGAAACTTTGTTCCCTTTAAAACACTTTTCTCGTAACTCAGTGGCGTAATTTAACGCTTCTATACCACAGCAAAGAAATGAAAATATAATATTTCATTAATTATATTATCAGAATATTATTATATTTAATTTCATCGTATAGGAATCAAACCCACCGACCTGTTCCCCACGATTGGCATCTCATTTGTAGTATTCAAATTTATTATAAAGAATTAAATTGTTTTATAAATGTTTACAGATAACCTATATATAAGCTTGTGGAGTTGATATTTAAAGTTATGCAAAAAATTGTCATGTCAATGTCATGTAATGAAATATCAATATATTTTTTAACTACTCCTAAGCAATATAAAAGGTTAACGCTCTTTCCGCACAATAGAGCACTACTTCGATGTTATATTATGGGATTTAAATTAAAAATGTATTTTTATTGTTATCAAATTTTGGATCTCCTCCATTTATTTAAACGTTTTCATTAACCTCTAAAAAACTAGAAAATATTTAACTACAGGTTTGACATTTTTATTACACTATTAAAATTAATGTTTATTTTTTAATATTTATATAATTATATTTTATCGTAAAATTTCATACATAATATTTTTAGAATTTGCTAATAAAACAAGCAGTTTGTTTATACTAGGTCCAACTTTTATGTACTCGTATAGTATAAAGGTTGAAGCAACACACATTTAAGAAGTATGTAGGTAGGTATGTAAGTATCTTTTTTCTTATATATTTAATGAATCGACATATCACGTACTAAGCGGACATAATTTTAAGGTTAAAGCACATAAAGCAGGAAATGTTTATTTAACAACACAAGTACCATATTATAAATTTATAAGTTTGATCGAATACCTCAGTTATAATTAAAAAATTAAAAGATTTATTATACAAAACTATAGTTACTTCTAATTATAAACATTAACTATGTTCTTAATGTATAAATTGTATATAGAATGTGTATGTGTTCTGTGTGAATTATTAATAAATATATACCTACCTTTTGCAACATTATTATTTCTCGCGTCTTAATGGTAACTTAAGTTATCGTTCAAAGTATTAAATTTTTTGCCTTTGTTCGATTTAATCTAATAATCGTAATTGATTTTATTATTACTTATATGAGAGTAATAAAATTTCAGATATGACATAACAAAAATAGCCGCATATTATATATATTATAAACACAAACGTGTAGGTGTGACGATTAGGTACTCACATACAAGGCATGCCATATAAGATTTTTTGTACTGAGGTATGTCAGTGAGACGATGACGTAGAAATAACAAGTCGCGCTTATCCAGTTTAACTTTTTAGAGTCAAAAAGATATTATAACAAATAAAAAAACAA
>FAPJ01015264.1:7591-20593 GCA_001485985.1 Heliconius ethilla aerotome | reverse complement strand
CTAGCACATGTAGTTTCTGAGCTTTCGTGATGAGTGAGTGACCTTTCGATTTTATATATAGGTATAGTACAAATACATTTGCACAATAACACCGAGCGTATGAGCAGTTTAACTCTTAAATAACGAAAACAAATTGGTTTTAGAGTTGTAGCAATCAAATTTGAAACGCTGGCCTGTCCGGACTCATTAAATTATATTTTTTTAATTAATGGATGTTTATCTCCGGGCATGTTGGCTATAAATCTGATGGGGGCGTGCGTTGGGCACTGTTCAATATTATGGTTCTCTTTCTAATTAAACTCTGCTGCTATGTTCGTCTGCGTGATGTGGCTTATGTTGTGAACGACAGCGGGTGTAATGTAAAGTCCGAAGTAGTATGAACTTCAAAACAATAAAAATACTTTATCGATGAAATAAAAAGAAAATGTTTAAAAAAAAACATAATTAAACACAATAGTGTAAAAGTGGTTATATCACTATTAGTAGTTCTAAATTCTATTCTATATTGAAGATTAGCTAAGAAATCAGAACATAAGAAAAACAATTTCTAAGAAAAATCTTATACTTTTGTCTATATAAAAAAACATATCGATTCGATGATATCACGTATAAAAGAAAAGCGCCAAAAAATGGTCGAGAATTGCTGAAATAAAATATTCTTTTACAATCATTTACAATTATCAAATATATTTTTCGTAAGATCGCTTTTTACTTGTACCAAACGCAAACAATGCAATACTGGGTGATTTTTAAGCGGTATCTCCCCATCTGGAGGTTTGATTTGCAATATTGCTTCCTCTGATCGCGGGTTAATTGCTAAAATATTTATTGATATTCTACCCTGCCACATACGATTTAAATATAAATTTCAATGTAATTTTGTTTATAATTTTACAAAAAGACTTAAATTTTCTATAATAATAATAAAATATTAAGTTCTAATATAGCTTAAAAGGGAATGTAATCCACTTTTCATTTTCTCTCGAGACCTGTCTTCTATTTTAAGTATAATTATATATACTTTTGAAGAACTTCAACTAATGACCATTACTAAGTAAATACATAAGTGCTATTTACGCTACGAATGTAACGTGTAAATATATATGGTACTGAGTACAAGAAAGATACAAGGAACGTATAAGAAATGAAAACTGAATTCGGAATGTATTTTATCCAATTAATGCAAAAATATGTTTATTTTTGTTTAAGGAATAACTTCTTAAAATGGGAAAAGATTTCTTCAAATAAACTAAAAAGTTAATTAAAACTAAAACAATCAAATGAAAGATTTTAAATGTCCAAAACATGAATACAAATCCACATTCAACTCTACTTACATAGAACTAACATTATTATTATGGTACTAGCACATATAAATTATTGCCGGTACAGATGTAGTGGCGAAGGACATGTTTCGGAATTTCTTAAACATGTAAATTTACTCACGATCGTTTCAATCTTAAGTACGGCATGCTCTTTTGTTTCTATTACAATTGTAGACTTAGGGCATACTTATAATATATATATTTTAGCTTTAGAATAATAGGGAAGTTAACGAAAACACTTTGATCTTTAATTTCCGCCCTAATTCAGGACATGAAGTATGAGAATGGCAGGATTCCATGACGTTATAACCAGAACGAGTAAAAGAAGATAATTCATTCCCACGAGTGGAAAGCGAACCCATAACCGTCGCGCTTATACTCAGACCCTGCTCGCTGCGCCACAATGGCCTCAATATTTTCTTAGATATCTATATCCATACGTATAAAGTTAAATAGCTCAAAGGAAAGGCGTACACGCAAGCTAAACTATGAATCTTAAATGCCGGTATCCACAAACATCTCAGCTATGAATATTATAGAAGTGACATACAATATGAGAATAGAAATTTCAAAATATGAAAACATTAGGTAAATGACGAATAAGAAATTTATATTTTTTATGGCTAAATAATTATAACGTAATAATGTATATATCGAAATTATTTTTATTGGAATGTTTTATGGCTATAATTAAGAACTTCTAAAATAAATTTTGCAAGTATCAGTTATTTGTTTTAAATTATAGAAACAAGAAACTTATGGTCATCATAAAAATAACCTTCAGATCAAACCCACGGCCACTGGCTTACCTTTTCCAAAACTTTACATACCAGTAGGGTTTTTTGCAGCTATCAAAGTAGACAGAGTTATCAAAAATAATACAATTTTTAAATTTCTAATCTATATCGACAATGCTCTATGGAATTCCCATGGACAAGTGCACGTATAACGGTGGGGCTCGCAATTCAGTGATTTACAGCGACTCGACTCGCAACAGAATAAACGTGGACTAGAATAAAATGGCTATGACCAGCATTTGCACTGAAGTAAATATTTAGAACTAAATTAAATATAATATTCTTTATTTCATAGTAATTGACAAGAACTTCGAATCGTCAGTGAAGTTAAAAATGTTAGTACTGTCAGTCTTAAAACTGCCATGAGCTCGGGTGGCCATTCTACTAAATTCTTTTTTATAACAATCAGTTTTACGCAGAATTAATATATTTTAAAATAGGTATTTTAATTAAAATACAGATTACAAGTTTCAGCTGAACTCTATAGAACATTCGAAGAACTGGGAATTGAACTGGTAATCCTAGTAAATTATCTAATTAACTAACTTGTAATGTCTACACTAAACGCTTATAATATGTATAATATAATAAATTTGCATCAAATAAATGAATCGAAATCATAAGCAAATGAAAATGTAACGCCTTTTAATTTATTACTCGATTTTTTACTCCATTGAGATTTCTCAAAAATTCCATGCATATTAACAATAATTCCACGAGCTAATTGCATCCAAATTGCATATGGACTTATATACTCCGCCAATTATAATTATAAGACTACAAAGGATACTGTATACATTGTACAAATATATGCAATATTATTATTTCCCGCGTATAGTAGGTAGAGGGAACCTTTCTTTTTATTCGTGCGGCCGAGTAGGCACTACATTGAGGATTCATGGAACGGCAGATGTAGCCCATCGATGATCGATGAACCAACTACTAAAACCTCACGATGATCCTCGACCGCCACTTGATTCTTACATGAACCATGACCTAGAATTGAGAGACTCCGTCCTGCGGTTTATAACAATTTTATCAAGACATTACATATGAGTGGGAGGAACGCAACACCGCATTGAAAACAATTGAATTGAAATATAACTGAAACTCCGAGCGGGAATTGAACCCACAATCACGACAGCCTCTTTCTTGCCTATTCTGGGATAGACAGTGAAATTTATAGTTTACATAGTTTGTTCTTATCGAAAAAAAAAATTATATTATTAAAACTAAAAGAAAAAACAATTATTTTATTCACATCGTAACTACGCGAAATAATCATAACTTACACTTATATGACCTTCGGTAATTCTGTGCATAAAGTATATCCAATTAAAAACAGGCTCCTAGTTTACTATTCATTTAACTAACTCTGTCATCGTTCGATCATCTCCATTTTCAATTTGCAGTTAACTTCGAAACATGGTGCCTCGTGTATAAGAAACTTGTTCATTTAAGTATACAAAGTTATATAAACGTTAGATCTAAATTGAATTAACTATTCAAAATTAGTCGAAAACTAAGTAGACTTTATCTTATTAGGTGACAGTCATTTTAAATTATCACAAGCAGGAATTGAAGCTGGTACCAAGCACGATTACCATATAAAATAGTATAGCAACAAAATTAAATGCACGAGAACGCTCTGAGCATACAAATATAGTTATTTCGCTATTTATTGGTTAGTGTTGATGATTACAATACAAAGTTATTCTAAGATTAGAAAATATAAAGAGATAAATAAAAGTGGTGCCCATCACAGTCGTGATCATATTCTTAGACAATGGTCGATTATGCTTGATACTTCTATTTTGTGGTGTGATACGTGGTCGTAAGCGATTAGAAGAAAATAGGAAATATATAAAAAATATTATAAATATTAAAAAAGACGTGCGTGTGATTTTGAACGATGGTTGTGCGTTCGATGTTCACTCGAAGGAATCGTTATATTTAAAATTATTTTTCACCTGCACTGGTAGAGTTAAGTTTTGCCTTTTAACACGCAATGTTTAAAAATTGGGGGAAAAGTAAAAAACGTAAACGTCATTATTATTAAGTTCCTTCTGCCAATTCTGTTACGTGGCATATTTTATATGTAATTTTTTTTATCGATCTTTTTATTTGGTAGAGTATTCACAAACACACTTTGTACCTTCACTAATATTGAACAATATTTATTTGTTTTTGATTTTGAACCTCAAATATTAGTCTGTATACCGTTTCAAGTAATTGTTAATTGATGCATAAAAACATTGAGAGAACCAGTCGGAAAAACAAAATTCGTTTCCGATTTTACATTACCCTATCGCTTGGACCAAACAAGGAAACGTACTAAAACTTTTCTTCGCCACTGCTTTTCTCTTGGATACGTATAAAATTCTCACGAATTCAATAAATTTGTTTAAGCAAAATGAAGCTGTAACGTAACTTGAATCCAGTAGTCTCGCATTCATATTTACTCTGTCTAAGTGATTTCCTTTTCATGTAGACCCAAATGTTCGTCGTGTTTGTTCAAAATGCTTTCTATTCGAAGAATGCTATCACGAGTATTGTGACTTAATCGCTAACAAAATAATTGTATCGTATTTCATCATTCATCACAATATCGTGTTACTTCATTAAGAGGTCTATGTGTGTTTTGTAATGGATAGCCGATTGTTTTTTATTATGAAACAATTTCATAGAGAGTAATTTTTACATTGAAATTTGTTTAAAATATTTCAAGGAATTTCAGTTTATTGTAACGTGGTTTTTTAATAAACATATATAGATATATATCTTAATTTGAAAGTATCGTAATTTTAATAAAACATATAAAAATTTACCTCCAGCTGTAGCTTTGAGACTACCAACAATAGTCCCTATCCTCACGTCTTCACGCACACGAAAATTGTATCGCGGCTTATCGAACAATGCAGAACCGACCCCAGCAGGCATCACGTTCACGTGCACCGTAGCCCCTTGTGGCGCTGAGAGACCTCCTCCATCCGTTACTGATACCTCCAAGTCAAATTTTCCATTTGATTGTATCAAAGCTGGCTTTGTCACGAACACTTCTCCAGTACTTCTGTCTATCCGGAATATGTCATTGTCATTCCCGTTTACTATCCTATAAGTGATAGTACCAAATTTTCCTGAATCAGCATCAGTTGCGGACACGGCGACTATAGGTTCATTGCTGGATACTCGACCTTCCTTCAAGGAAACATTATAATCTCTCACGGTGAAGACTGGGACGTTGTCGTTGATATCGAGAAGTTGAATCTTCACCATAGCGGTGGTGGACAGGCCCCCTGCGAATAAATAAATAATTGGTCTCTTGATTGTCTGTATTGTTGTAATACTATGTTTAATTGACAGGCACTTGATTTATGCCGATGTCAACGCGTTTTCGTTACATGTTTAAGATTAAAATGATGTTTGGTATTCTTTAACTGTTTTTTTTTTGAAGTGACGCAAATAAGCAAATGGAAACGTAGCTTACATTGTGTTTGGACAATGTTGTTGATTAACGATAGAGATTAACAAAATTCGTATATTGGAACAAGGAATTCTTATTTAAAATAATGTAAATATGTCATAAATGCAATTTTCATTGTTAAAAGAGTCTAATATTGACAAGTTATTAAATTCTACAGTTTCTATACAAAATTCATAAAATAATATAAGTAAAAACATTTCCTTGAGTTACAGTTTAACCCTTAAGTGTCTCATAAATAAAGCGAACTACTAACTGCGCTAATGTGCATTTAAATTAAAAATATAATTCGTGTCTAAAATACAAAGAAGTGTAAAAGTAAATAAGCCATAAAATTCAAAAATCATTAACAATCGCAAGTTAAATTTTCGTAAACCGTACGTAAACGTCGTTTTCACTATTGAATGCCAAAATTACTACCGAAATTCTTGAGAGGCAAAGTCGCCGCCCTGAGTAAAAACGTAAACTGATAGTTTGGTCTTCTCGCCCCATAAATCAGTGGTAGGACATTGGCCGACACTCTTGGAATTTATTCCTTGCCATTTTGCCGGTGCCTTATTTCAACTCGTATGCATAGCTATAGGTCTGTCACTGTTAAACTTATTACTTTCAATTGATAATGAATGGGATGGGATGGCACAAAAAATGTACGAGGTATACACTTTGTCTGTTTTGTTAGTGTGGGTAATACTTTTTTTTTTATTTTTGAAATTATTATAAACTTTGGAATAGTTAGAAATAAATATATAGGATTCTAATTAAATTTTATAGAAGAATGAAGGTTTAAATAATTGTCTTTATATAAGAGATTCAGTGTAAAATCGATACTTGTAATTTTATAGCACGAATATTTACAATACTAATAAATTGAAATATTACTTGTATCTCTATCTACCTTCGATATATATTAATTTATTTATAAAATAATAAATATAAAGTTTTACTACAGGTAGGTTTTCTATTTACTCGGAAAATATGACAGGTATTATAAAATAAGGAATATATCAATTGCCAACAAATACATACCTCGATCAGTTGCGATAACAGGAAACTCGAAGTCGCTTATAAGTTCGTGGTCCAATTGATTGGCAATACACACTTCTCCAGTGTCTGTCTTCACAGAGAACTGAGGTCGGGCTAAACCTTCCCCCAGTGTGTAGTTCACCATCGCGTTGACCCCGCAATCGGGATCCATGGCTGATATCTGGAAAAAAAATAAAAAAAATTAAGAAACTTATATACTTTTTAAATATTTTGATATGTTATTTAGAACTCTAGTAAGATATAAATGATATTTCTATTTTTAAATAGAATTTAAAGATATGTTCATTTCTTCTATTACTATTTGTCTGATGAAACTTTCATAGGAACATGTGAAATACCTAATAACCTCACCATTTCATTTATAACGGCGAGTGTAATTCCACTTGTAACAGTAATTTGCACACACACAATTCGATAAATGAAATACACAGCTAATTTCGTCATAACTGACGAGAAGAAAATCATCTTTATAATAACAAGTAAAAGGTCCTATTTGCACTTGAACTAAACACTTTCAAGCACTTTCGTATTTCCTTAGCAAATACACAAATAATTGTCCAACGCCATCCTTAAGATAAGTATCGTAATTAATAAAATATATTTAATAATATAAAATCGCTTGTCTTTCTGTGCGGTCTTGGGGCTTATCCTTTGATAAATTCGTAGCTTTAATGTTAATACTACAGAGTAGCTGACGTTAAGCCTTTTAGTCTGCAATATGCTTCGAGATCATTTAAAAATATATAGTTTGACTTAAATTTTTCTCAATTAAGGCTTTTATTGTATTCTTTTATTTATATAAAAGACCTGTAGGGACAAATAAACAAAATTTAAGATACAATAATGTTTATAATGACAGTATAAATCAAATCGATTTTTGTTCACAGCAAAAAAGAAACGAAAAAAACAAAATCCAGAACATTGATATAAATGAAGTCATCACAACAATAATATACAGATATTCTAAATGTGTTCCAATTTTAAAAATAAAACGCGCTGACATTTGAGGTGTTAAGTGGTGAAAAAAAGTAGAATCTCTCTACATTGTCGATAATTAGCTCAAAATCATCCTTTTTATCTTTTACTTTACACTGTGGGCGACTATGTTATTTGTTTATTTCATTTTTGAGTTAGACAATTATCACTCTTACTGTAAGGAGGTAAAGAATAAAATCCTATTTAATTTTATGACAATTTCGTAAAACCAGTGTCGAGGTATGCATGTGACAACGCCACCTGATTAATTGCGACTGAGCGTAAAGTCAAGATAAATGTATGGTCTTGCAAAATTAATGGTACTACAAAATTATTCCTTTGCATCTGTATTAAAGTCTATTTTTCGGTTAAATTCTTAGATATAATATACAATATATAAATTTTATTATATATATGTCGCTTACACAATTTTCCCCTTGTCTTGTTGTATGAATTATGTTATAGTTTTTTATTGGTCAATTAGAATTATGACTTTTACCCTTCTTGACGATTTATCCCCATTTGTTACGCGAACTTTAGGTCACTTCCTTAATAAATCAAAATTAAACATTGCAATTATTTAAGTATATTAATATGCTTATAGAAAATGTTCATGAACATATACTATCTTTCTTTTTATCTATTGTATGTTTAGCATTTTTGGACATATTGTCTCTTAAATATCTATCAAATAAAATATTTATAATTGAATTCTTGTATCTATTGTATATAACTCCTTTATCAATTTTTTTTGAACCACTAGCCAATACCAATAATCCCAATTTCACTAAAACATCATAATTTTATTAATAATATATGCAAATATCATAGTGAAAGAAAAAACGGAGTGTCTTACCACTGCGTTTTCTGCAGAACGGCAGAACATCAAGACTGATGCAGAAGATGCAAGACATTAAGAAACAAAACGCCGTCTATCTTGCTATACCTATATATCCATATATGGTAATAGCTGAACAAATTCTGGTGTTGTTCATTGGTTTATTTGTTTCTACTCAGTTCCTTTTAACGCGGACAATTTTTAAATGGCCTATGCTTGATTCCATTATTGTGTGCCAATCACATCGAAATACAATGTCCTTTGGGGGACCGAAGTTGTCCTTTTTTTTTAAGTTATATTTATTTGTAAATGTTTGTGTTTGTAAGTATATATATGATTTTTGATGTTCTTGTCAAGGATTTTTTTTATATTTGTCTTGATTTTATTTCTCTCTCGTCTCTCTTCATTTTATTAATATGTGTCACTAACAATTCCCAGTGACTAAACTTTTCGCATTTTTGTGTTTTTTTTCTATATAAGCAATATGAAGTGAAAGTTCCAAAATGTCTGTGCTTTCTATGTATTAATTATCTGTCTATTATCTATATGGAAAAAAAATAATTTTGGTTTCTATATATTTGTTTAGTATAACTAAACGTTCGATTTAGTAACTTTTCACATGTGAATAAACATATTGATAAACACTAACTGATATTGTCTTTTATTTTCTTAAGAGATTAATAAACCATGCTTATTTTAGAAAAGGATGACGATAAGTATATTTTATTTTTACATTTTTCAGACATAATTAAAAACATTTAATTATTTAATTTATAAACCTCCACATATCGAAGAGTTGGACAAAGATTAATAGTGCAACCGTCTTTAATGGTTTCTGATATCGATTTTTTTCATTTTATATTTAGGAACCTCGCAAAAATATATGTAACGCATTAAGCTAATTGAGACGTGTGAAACATAAGTGACATGTTTATAAAAACATTTTTAGTTAGCTGCTATATTGAGTATGCAATAAATCTTATTGTGTTCACTTTTATCTCCTTAGCAGCCGATATCTCTTTAATAGCAAGTGCCAAGTTCGAAAATTTAAATATAAACAACTTAAGTACTCCGATATCCGTTTTAAATGCATTATCTTCGAGTCGTCATATTTTGAAAGCCGATAGCTTTCTCGTTGTTTTGTATTGTAGTATTTGTATTTTTAATTTCTGTTTTTCTTTTTTCATGTAGTTATGTATTGGAAAGTTGTAATTTAATCATGTTAAATAATATTTTTCTTTCTATTAAACTCGTTTTGTATAGCAGATTTGTTTCTGGCCTCTTTTTAGATTCCCCATACCATTTAACTTTACTATTTTTTCGTGCACGACCTAAAGTCGTATTTTAAACTGACTTAAAAAAGGAGGGTTTCAGTGTGGCATGTACTTATGTATGTGACATTATTCGGCCAAGAATCATCAAAATCGATTCAGTAGTTTTTGAGATATAAGTGTCCACGCATAAAATATATATAAACTTTTATTATTTAATTAATTATATATTTTTTTAATTACTTTTATAGATGTAACTCACAACCATAGTGTGCAATCAAACACGTTCCATCTATGTCATGACGGCGTTATTTCCTTTACATAGAACATAGATCAAAGGATATAAAAGGAACCATTAATGACTAGTGTATCCGTAAAAAATGGCAGTTAACGAGAGATACTCTACTCTAGTTCATTTAATTATAATTTAATAAAAACTTGGTATAGTGCAAATGAAATGCCGTTTTATACCTTTTGTATGAACATGTTACAGAATGTAGGGCAAAAAGCGACAGCTTATTTAAAATGAGGAACTAATTTTATGAGTGGTGATACAGCATACGATGTGGATTTAGTGATCGATTTTTAATTTTTTTTGTTTGCATACTTGTCCTTTCCTTGTTTAGGAAAGGTACATATTAAATTTAAGTTATATGTATGATTATAATTTTTTTTCAGGCCCTCGTCGTCGCAGGGTCTGATCTTAAACCTTCGAGGCAATGAATTATTTTGCAACTTTTCGAAAATTGAGTTAAAAATGAGAAACAGAGTGTTATGACACTAGGGTCTGCCTATGTGTTATGCAAGCTTTAAACTAGACGTTAAAAAAATATATATCCTATGTCAAGAATAAATAATCAAGATATTGGTCTTTATATTCGCTATCTTTACAAAAAAAATAACACGTTGACATAATAATAGCAAAATTTTCACTATTTTTCGACATAAAGATGTTATTTATTGAGCAAAATCGACGTTTATTGTGCAATATATTAATTAATTATACGATATATCGTTGGCTATAAATTGTCCTAAGGATAATAAAAAGTTTCACAGTAAAAGAGCTGTCAAGGCGCTAGTTAGAGTTGGTTCGTGGCCGGTTTTTATTTCTTCAATCAAACGGTAGGTGCAAATACAATACTGGATTAAGAGCTAAGCTTGAAGGGATAATAAAATGGACATCCTAGAAAAAAGAAACATTTTATTTTTTTTCCATTTCACGCTCTATGCTGCATAGCAGCGTAGGACAGAGAGAGAGTAGAGTATGCAGTGTCAAGACATTCTATTCATTACTTTTTGTCCGAATTCGAGACATTACGTGCTGATTAATGGAACACACCAAAAAACAGCAATAAAAACAAATTTTAAGCTTTTTTTGTAAAAAACCAGTAAACAAATCGTGAAAGATAATACAATAGGATGCTCTTTTATCCCTGCGGTTAAAATCGATACGAAACACAAGTTGAATGAATGGTCGATACCTACGAGTAAGTATAAAAATATTTGCTTATTTTAATTATAGGCGCAGTGGCCTTTGCACGCCTCCCTTAGCCTTCTATATTAAGTTTCATTGTCTCACCGTATTTATTCTATTTGGCTTGGTACGATATTCGATCGATTAATATAGGCTATTTGTTTTGTAAACTAAAGAAAGTAATTTAAATAACAACACTTGCGTTTGTTTTCGAGTAATTTATTCTCGTTTATTTTATATACAGGGATGTGTCTTTAAAAATTCGAAATTTAATTAATTGGCTACATGCTGTATAGGGTAGGCAGAGGGGATCTATATTTTCTTAACCCCGCACTATTAGACATAGCACGGCGCTTATTTCCGCCACTCAACACGCTATGTCCTGAAAATGGAAAGTGGAAAATGTCACAACACTGTTCTTCCAGAACAATGTTAAAACATAATTATTTTTTTAAAGAAAATGCTAATAATTTACTTATATTACACAAATAACGGTCTTATCATAATAATTATATTATTACTATCCACTAAAGATAAGAATCTAAGGGCGCCACAATGTATCAAGAACATAAAATCGCCTATACGAGCCTTCAAGAATTAATTTATGTAGTGTAATATATACTGTACAGGATCTTGAAGTACGGTCAGCAATAAAATGTAATCCTTAAAATAAATTGTGTAAGTAAACATTGCTGTTTGTTTCCTTTTTTGGTATCGGTATTTGTTAAAATCACACATACATATTTGGTTTTTCTTATTTTATTCTGGTTAGTGGCAGAAAATTCGTAACGTTGAGTTCTGCCACTCGACACACAATATCTCAAAAGCTTGACAGAAAGTGGAAAACAGAGTGTGTTAACACAAGACTTCCTCTGCCTGCCAGCTACGTGGGAAAAGTAAGATGCTAAAACATTATTTTTCAAAATTTTACTAAATACCCACTTCCATTATTATAATTTTAAATGAACATAAATTTTAAGTCCCATACATTTGCGGAAGTCACATGATACCCGTGCGGTCGCGGTCAGGGCAATAATCTCTCATCGAGCTTCGAGCTTTTGATTAAAGTTGAATTGTATTAACGCATCGATTACACGTTTATATTACACCTCGCGTTTTTTTGCTGTAAAGTGTTAACTTTAGATGTTAATCGTCTTTTTGTCTATATGTCAATTTGTTTTGTATGGGAATCTTTATTGAAATTTTATATACTCTTAGTTTAGATAGAAATATGGTGTATAATTTGCTCAATCAGGGGTATGTGGGTTCAAATCTCTTTTAAGAAAAAATGTACTTACATTCTCATTGTATTTCCTGAACAGAATTTAGGGAACGGGACAGAAAGAAAAAGTAGATGTGTGGAAAAAAACGTACGTAATTTAGTATCTATTATTGTTCCAAAATGTTTTTTATGTTTTTTATGTATAAATCAAAGCGTGGAAAAGGGAGAACTATGTCACAAGATTCTCTCTGCTTATAGCAAAAAAATTGAAAAATGTATCAGTTATCACTAAACTATCTTTATTTTAGATAATAATAGAATTTCACATACAAAAATAATTATTTTCAATATCCGTAAGTAAATTTCAACGGAATCAACCTACGCGGATCATGTTTCTTGATACTTACGCCTTACTCGCAAGGCGTTGACGTGCGAGGAGGAAATTAAAGTGACGTTTGGATCAGTTGATCGCTCAAAATGATAGCGTCACGCTATACTATGGTCATTGATATATTTAAAAAGCACTTAGGGTTGTCTTTTATCGGATATTTTATTATTTTATGTTTCCCAAAAAT
>FAPJ01015250.1:2945-14408 GCA_001485985.1 Heliconius ethilla aerotome | reverse complement strand
TGTGTGCAGGATACAGCATGAACCTAAAAAAAAAGATATAGCTCCTGGTTTCTTTTCGGATACGCTTGTTTTTACTCAAGCAATCTTTAATCATATTTATATGTCCAAACCGGCGAAACCACAGGAAAAAGCTACTATGCTTAAAATAATAATTTTGTATAGAAATAAGTACTTTGACCTAGTTAAGCATAGTTCAGCATTGAAACCCGCCCCCTACTTATAACTTCATCACCGTGAAATTGAATATTCAAATGAAAATATGCAACAAATATGCTTAATATGTCCATTAAACATAAACAAACATTGTAAATATTCATAGGTTAAGTGTAGTTGTTTCCTCTATTTGGTAACAAGTGGAGAATTTAAATTTAAACAAAATGATATTTAAATTATAAATTTAAATTATAATTTAAAATTATAAAGTAATCGTAACGCTATATGTAATGTGCTTGTATATTCATTAATGGACGAATATAATTAAGATTATTATAACATTCATATTTTACACAGAGACCAGTCTTGATGCTTGCGCAGAAGTGGGTGTCTGTATATACGACAGGTTGTGGGTTCGATTCCCACTTGGGGTAGTTAAATATTTCATATTTTCATTTCCTCGCTCTGGTTAAAAGCAAAAGCGTTGAGTTTCGACACTTAACCCGTATATCTTCAAAGATCAGGCGAAAAGTGGGGTACGTAGTGTATTAAAACTAGATTATTATGAGGGAATAAGCGTGAAGGTCCTATCTTAGTTTCAACTTCTTTAAAGAAGATATCTATCTTATATAAGAATATCTAGAGCAGACACTCTTCCTAGATCTAGTCTCTTATTCCTAACAAGACCTGGTGTAACATTTATGTATATTATAAATATGTTTTCCTAAGCGCGACGATGAGTTCGGCCATTCAAACCACAGTGTTTCGAATATAGTACGGATAGAGTGGAATGGAGTGTCTTAACACTAGGTTCTCTATGCCTCCCTTGGGATACAGGGGGAAATAAAAAAAAACTTCATCAAGTTCTTTTAAAGCCATTCAAATAAATAACTGTTATAACATATTAATGTCCTCTCATACAAAAGAATAGATACTAGTTTAAAAACCACGTATCATGCTTACTATGAAAATTTTATCAATTTTATCATTTATGGACGTGATTGCATACTTTATCTTCTAATGAGTAGATATACCTACAACCTCAAGGAAACGTGATTATTAGGCCAGACGTCGTAATTTTATTCTGGGTTCAACTAGGACTTGCTTAAATGGTTTTTTAATAAACTAGTTCCCCTTTTTTGTGTTGGAAAATTCCTTGGGAGAAAGGGATGTACTGTTAGTTTTTCTATATAACATGCAATAATAAGCAATAAAAAAAATCAGCTTCACGCTGTATCCCACGCTTAGCAGGATAGACTAAGGAAACCCAGTGTTACGACACTACGTCCCCCACTTTCCGCCGCATTCTAAACTCATTCCATGTTGAGCGGCTGAAGTTAACGCCACCATTTGCCTAGTTTCCACAACGACATAATAAAAATATTGAATATTTATTTGCTCGAGAATCGAAGTCACAACCTATCGGTTTTACAGTCTCCCGCTCATACCACGCCAACCCTGCCTCAAAAACGCCATAGTATTAGGATTTTCATTAACTATTCAATTAAAAAAAGGTGAAAATCTACATATAGTATATAGGTATATCAAACAACACTAAATCTCACGTGCATTCACATATATCGCTGTCGGTGAAGAAAGGCTTTGTCTCAAAAGAAAACAGGTCCGTTCATTAGCGGACAAGGCACACAAAGACGACGACTAAAATATGTAAGTTCTAAGCTAACTAGTGTATTTTTTTTTAATTTCGAGTATCCACGGTGCTCAAAGAACATCACTATGACGGGGGGTCGTTAGGTTACAAAGCTTGTTATACTTTAGTTCAATTCTTTTAAATTGTTTTACTGAAGTCAGTAAGAATTGTTTTACTATAGAGGCTTCTGGTGTTGAGTTCCGTCACTTATCAAGCTGTTTTGGATATTATGAGGAAAGTAGGGAAAGAAGTGTTTTAATTTATAGTCACTCTGCCTGTCCTATACGAGTATGTAGGACTAGCGACCTGCGTGAGGTTTCGCGCAGACGACCTTAAGCTGGATTCAAAGGGCGCAGGACAGGACCGGAGATTAGCCTCGTATCATTAAAACGAAGACAGACAGACAAAAAAATTTAAATTGTTTGTTTGTACAATTGTATCATGTAAATAACTATATGCATTTGGAAAAACATGGTTATATTGATTTTATTTATACTTATAGATACAGTATGAAGCAAAAATAAAATGAAGTTAAAAAAATTATAATATGTTGATTTTTAATCGAATAATATTTAAATTTGAAATAAATATATTTATTTTTTTAATATTGAAAAAGTTTTATTATTTTTTTAAAATATCTGATTTAAATATTGGATTATTGTTATTATATATGTGTAGGTGTGAAGGTTCAAATAAAAAGATAATATTTTATAAATATGGCATATTTTGTGTACGTACATTGTTAAATCAAGGACAAGAACTATAAATTAACTTATCTTATAAACAAGATTTCTTATTCAATCAAATAAATTTCAAAATAAAACAAATATATTTCATAGTTATATATATGACTACGCGACGACCTACAACCCCCATACATCGGGGTTCGACTCGCACTTCACCCGTTCTACATATTTATTATTTAAAAAAAGACAGTACAGTAAATAGAGGAACACTTATCTTAATTCTGTTTATCTAATTTGCTAGTAAAAATCCATTATCAGTAACGTAGTTGGTGCCTGTGATAGCTACAGCCTTGTCGCTCGCCATATATAAAATTAAATGACCAACTTCATCAGCTGTAGATTTTCTATCAAGAGGTACTTTATAATTGGAATCCTTAAGTAAATTTAAATCTATTTTACTATTGTCCCATATGTCTGTCAGGACTGGCCCTGGACTGATGGTGTTTACGCGAACACCATGTGGGGCTAGTTCTATAGCTGCTGAGTATGAAAAGAAATTTAATCCACATTTGGACAGGCCGTAAGGAGCAAAATGAGCTTTTATCACTTTATGACCTCCAACGCTTGATATATTTATTATATTCCCCTTTGTCTTGATAAGATGTGGTGCTGCCAGAGTTGTGAGTTGAATGACAGCTCGAAGGTTTGTTTTGTAGAGTGACTCATAGACGTCCAGGAACGATCCATCCAATATTTTACCCACTTGTATAAATCCGGCATTGTTAACTAAAATATCTATTTTGCCAAATTTTTCAACTGCTTGACTGATAATTGATTTTGCTTCGTCGTCGTTGGACACATCTGCCTTGATGGTGAGAGGTGGTTTTCCAATTTCTTCGCACTGTGCTGTCACTGTCTTCAGTTTCGCTTCGTTTCTTCCAACTATGACTACGTTGGCACCTTCCTTGGAGAACAATACAGCTGCGGACGCTCCTATCCCTGAACTTGCACCAGTAACTATCACCACTTTGTCCTTGAAACTCATGTTTTGTTTATTTAGTTGATTTAAATAAAAATAAAACAAAAAAACTTTTATGGAACGCAGTTAGTATAGTAATATTGAAAATATTTTATTTTTGTATGTTTATTTATTCAATTTATTTAAATATTTGTTTTTGTATGTTTAAATTATTTACAAATTGGAACAGAGCTCTCGACAGTAACTAGGAACGATATAAGCACTTCTTAACATATTACGTCCTATATATACAAGATATAGTAGAATAACCAGTAATTACACTTATCATACATATATACATACATATATCTGTGTATTTACTCGTCCATCTTTTATGTGGAAGGATTATACAAAAAAGATATATTTTTTATAAAGGCCAGTCGTGGCGCAGTGGCATGAAGTGTGACTGTAAACGTGACTGGGTGTGGGTTCGATCTCCACTGGAAGAAATGAAATATTTATTAAAATGTATATTTACATTTTTTCCCTCTGATGTCGAGGCAAAGCGCGACATCATTGGCGAGACTCATCGCCTAATTTAATTTTAATTTTAACATATGTTTTTTGTAGTTTCACGGTATATGTAGCATCTGGTAGTACTTTAACATCTGGCAGAGGGGACTTGGGAAACTAGTGTTAATTACACTTCGTTCCTATTAAGACACTTCCGTTGTTCACTGTTCACCGAATTCTTGAGACATGGGCATGAGTGTTGAGCGACGGAACTTAACGTCACGCTTGCGTCGTTGCCAGAGTGAGGAATACGAAAAAAATAAATATTTAATTTCCCGAGTGGGAATCCAACATAAAAACTATCGCGTTTACCCAATCTTATGCCCCTGCATCATTAGATCGGAGAATTAATTCCTCCGAGTAGAAATCGAACTCACAACCGTCGCGTTAACGATGTACCACAGCGTCACAACAGCCTAACAATGAAATTTTCCGATATGTAAAAGCGCCTTATTATATCGTAATACTGAAATTGCGTACTTTACAAACAAGTATTTTTTTATATTGTCAAATTGGGTCATTTTAATATATTCTAGCAATTTTTACTTGTAAAATAAAATTTGTAGAATTTCTATATGTTTTTTTTTAATTTTTATTTTTAGTATTTTTTTTTATTTAAATCTACAAGATTTGTCTATAAAGCAGTGACCATGAAAATTATTACAGTGACATTTTGTGTTATTGACTCTAACACAAAAAAATGACAACACTTATCTATTTACAGACTTATTATAGCAGCAAGGACAAATCAATTATTGTTGGTACAAATATATTGGTTACTATGGAATATTTTGTAAAAAAATATATATTTTTTAAATTAAATAAAGAGATCGAACCCATCGAACATGCGAGGAAATGAAATGTTTATTTAAATTTATATTTCCATTTCTTCAGTAAATGTCTCCAGAATTCGGCGGAGAGTGAGGAACAGAGTATCTTAACACTAGGTTCCCTCTGTCTACATTGATATGTGCGGGATACAGCGTAAAGCTGATTTAATTTTTAATTTATTCTCGCAGCAAGGACAAATCAACTATAGGTATATGATTAGTATGGAGTATTTTGTAAAAAAAACATATATTTTTAACTTTCAATTTTTGATTTTGATTTCATTTTTTGCAGTGTTTTTTATGAATTGAGGAAGTCGAAGAGCAGGGGCACAAGCGTCTGCCAGCTCGGCGATTGTGGTTTCGATTTCTACTAGGAGATATGATTTTTTATTTAATAATATTTTACATTTCCTCTTCGCTCTGATAGCAAGGCGAAATGCGTAGGCCAAATATGGCGTTGGGTTCCGTCACTCAACACACAATATATTTACACTAGGTTCCCTCTCCCTACCTTGCTATATACGGGTTGCAGCGTGGAGCTCAAAAAAAATATTAATATGATATTATCCTCATATTAATATACAGAGCAGGTCCAAATATAAGGCAAGAATATCTTATAATTATAATAAATAATATTATGTTTATTATACATGTTACAAAGTACAAAATGTCACCAATTTTGGTCTTCGGCAACGTAACAAAAAATATAATTGACACCTTGAATTCAAATATTAATCTATATCTATACTTATAATATAATCTTGACTGATTGGTGTCTGTACATTAAAAATATACTCGTATAAGAAAAGTTGTTACTGGGGGAACTTAATGTGATCCCAAGAAAAATATATTTTTAAAATTTTTTCGCATTTAGTCGATTTTTTAATGTATACATATTGTATTTAAACTGAAAAGCATCAGCATTAAAATAATCCAGTAAATAAATCTTTGTGTAATTGCAGCGGGCGAAGCCGCAAAAGAGTTGTTAAATATAAAAACAAAAGAAGCAATCTTTTTGTATATGTGTTACTATAATCGTTTCAACGTCATTCCATTGTCAGATACGTATTCAGATCCAGTAATAGCCATTGCCTTATCACTGGCAAGGAACAAGATGACATCTCCGATTTCATGAGCTTCAGATACTCTCTGTAGAGGAGTTGGATATAGATTTTCTATAGGCTCTTCTATACCAGCATTCACTAAAACATCACTTTTAACTGGACCAGGACTTACTGTATTGACTCTTACACCCTGAGAGGCCAATTCTAATGCAGCACCGCGAGTAAAATGATTTAAAGCAGCTTTAGATACACAATAGGAAGTCAAGGTCGCCAGTGGTAAGGTACTTGCGATACTCGATACGTTGACAATATTTCCTTTTGTCTTCACCAGATGGGGAATAGCTAAATGAGTTAAGAGCACAACCGCACGTAAATTAGTATTCATAATGTTATCAAAAGTTTCCATGATATTTTCATCTGCAATGTTAGCAAATCGGACAATTCCAGCATTATTGACTAAGATATCGAGTTTTCCAAAACTGTCGACGGTGTCCTTGATTATTCTTTTAGCATCTTCATCGTTGCTTATATCAGCTTTTATTTGTAGATGCTTGTTACCACTTTTACTGCATTCTTCGAAAACACTTTGCAGTTTTTGCTCATTTCTTCCCACGAGGGTCACGTTAGCTCCTTCTTCAGCAAACAAGATGGCTGTTGTTGCTCCTATACCAGAGCTGGCCCCAGTCACGACAACAACTTTATTTGCAAAACTCATGACTATCTCACGCTTAAAACTTATCAGAATTGTGTAATTTTAACTGAACTTCGTTTTATACTACACAAGTTATCTAAATAAGTGATAAATAAATAGTACACTACCGTACGATTAGATAATTGTATATTGTTGGTTGATTTTTGCAAGTTATAAGATTTTAAATAAGATTAACGAAAAAAATATTTTGTTACGTAATTTTAATCTATAAGTAGATTTTTTCTTAGTTATGTAAAATTTTGCCCTTGAAGTAACAAGTTCACGTTTTATTACAATTATAACTGCCACTTTATATTGGTCATCTCGCCTTATATACCTACGGATTTTCCGCTAATCAATTCACCATGTTTAGAATTGAAATGCAAAAAACACATTTATGTATGTTTGTGTGTACAAATAATATTTGATGCACTAATTAAAAGGTAAATGATGTAATATTTTCCATAAAATAAATTAAATATATTTCGGCAAACGAGCTTTCGGGTCATGTGTTGGTGAGCAGCACCATATGAGCTACAGGTGCGTTTCCGGCCTTTGAAGTGGAGATAGACGCGCTTTTTGAAGATACCCACATCGTACCGACCTGGAAACACTGCCGCGGGTAGGCCATTGCACAGTTCGGTGGTGCGTGGAAAGAAATTTCTACGAAACCGCACAGTAGTGGAGTACCACGTATCCAGGTGGTGGTGGTGCGTACATTACCACAAGTATTTGCACAATATGTTAAAATAAATAAGATAGTATAGATATTAAACGGTATATAAATTGAATTAAGCATCGTTAGTAATACGGTATACGTCGTGAATATTTTTTGTTCTTTTTAAATGTGAAAAAATAGGCCCACTCAAAATTTTTCAAAAAGGCCAACAAGTTCAAGTTCAAATCTTGGTAACCTTCAATGTTTTGTATGGAATAAGCATACATTATTATAATCTAAAACTTTCCTATACGTTACTATACGGCTTAGGTTTGTGTAATTGATATGAGGCCACCAAGGTGCTGTGGACTTGTGTATTCGTTCTTTATTTGGAGAAGAAAATCAAAGCAACTCAAGAATTTTCTTTTGTCTACACTTTAACTACAAAATAGGAAGAATTGTAAGTCTTTATGTTTGTAATAACATATTTATTTAGATTCGCTAGCAGAACTAGCATTCAGACACTTCTGGTTCCTTTTTTCCGTCGAAGTCTTGAGGCATTGCTTGTTAAGTGGTAGATCTCAGAGCCGCGCTTTGCCTAATTAACACAGCGAAGTAATAAAAATAATAGATATTTCATTCCCTTGAGTGGATATCCAACCCACAACCGTCGCGTTTACAGTCGTACGCCACGATGGTATCAATAATAATAATTCATGATATCTAATAATATAACATTTTTAAATAAACATGTATTTATTTTACAATTTATTGAAAATAAATCAGCATACATTTATTTTTTTTAAAACTTATTTTACATTTACGTACTTTGTTTTAATTATGTTAAAATAGTTTAAAATAAAATTACATATTATCCTTATGTTGGAGGTTTAGTCTTGAAGCCTTTGTCAGCTGCCAACTCAACTCCATTGATGGTATGCGCCCTATCACTGGCCATGAACAATATGAGATCTGCCACATCTTCCGGTGTAGAAAGACTTCCTCCTGGAGATACCAAGTTTAACTCCTCGTGACTTTTATTCAAACCAGCCTTCCTCAAAAGATCAGTTCGCACAGGCCCTGGACTTACAGCGTTTACTCTTATACCTTTAGTAGCCAACTCTTGAGCAGCACCTTGAGTAAAGTGGATTAGGGCTGCCTTCGCTGAAGCGTAAATTATCATGACGGGCATCAACGGGGGCATTGAAGCGGCAACACTCGCGACATTAACAATATTTCCTTTCGTTTTCATTAAGTAAGGAGCGACCAAGTGAGTTAAATACACTGCACCTCGTAAATTGTTGCTATAAATAACATTAAATGCCTCGAAGATGTTTTCGTCGGCAATTGTCGTGTATTTGGCTATCCCAGCATTATTGACGAGGACATCAATTTTTTCAAAGGTTTTTACTGTTTTCTCAACAATCCTTTTTAAGTCTTCCTTAATGGTTACATCAGCTTTGACCTGAAGATGTTTACCACCAGATTGAGAGCATACCTGGAAGACACTTTCAAGTCTTCCTTCATTTCTTCCAACCAAGACTACGTTAGCTCCTTCTTTGGCGAATTGAATTGCTGTAGCAGCTCCAATGCTAGAACTAGCTCCAGTTATAATCACCACTTTATTCTTAAAACTCATGTTTAAAACGATCCACTTTCTGTTGTGTGTCAGCAATTTTTTTTTCACTTATATTTGTTTCGAATTGATTTTTATCTGGTTTTATTTTCATATACAGCGTGACATATTAAATGAAATATTTGATATCCATCATATTATAATTAATAAGCACATTTTAATGTTGTATTTTATATGATATGTCTAAATGATTACGATTATTACAGCTTCAATTCTGTCAATCATTGAGTTTTAATATAAATATTTTCCAGAAAGGATCTTTCTTTCAACTTCTTCCAATATATATATATATATATATATATATATATATATTAAAATAACATATCTATTTTAAATATAAGCCTAAGTGTGACTTGTACTGTACAAATGTCTATTCCTTTCTTCTTAAAGTCCACGCCAACTTTGTTGGTGGAGTAGAGGCAAGTAGTTTATGCTATTATATACAGATTCCTTTTTGTTATGATCTTCTCATTGTCTTTACTATATGTATAGTATACAGGCTAAGTAAAAACAACATACTGTATAAAAAAATATGCATGTTAAAGAAGTATTATATTTTTAGCATAGATAAATGTCAATAAACATAAATATTAAAAGAATAACATTGATAAGATACTCCTTGGTCATTACAACTGTTTTCGCTCTTGGGTAGAAATGAGATCTTTAGATAATAACAGGTAATTAAAGAAAAAAAAATATGTATAAGGAAAACTAAATATATTTTTCTGAAGTTGGGGAAGAACCCCTAAGAAATCCCCTTGTGGCATAGTTGGATAGAAAGTTATCTGTACGTGATAGTTGTGGGTGGCCTTATTTGGGGCAAAGAGAAGAGAGACATTCAACTTTGGGATATATTTTTATCATAAAAAATACTCTACGCTCAATTTTTAAGACATTACGTATTGAATCACTGGACTCGACGCCATATCAAAGCGGGGAAACGAAAATAATTTTCAATAGAATATTTCCCCGAGTGGGGATTGAATGTGAGTTCGTTTGATGTAGATGAACAACGTCTGATAATAAATCTGACAGGTAAAAGAGAAAAAGAGGTTGATGACAGTAGAAAAAGCGAAAGAGATATGCTTTTATTTAATTTCTTCTTTTCTCTATCTACCTTGGCGGCCACTGAGCCAATAGTTACATTACATGTGTTTAGCCAATTTTATTTTTATCCCTTATAACGACCTTTTTAAAAAAACGGAGTAACAATCGCTACGGTCTCTGCATCTCCTCCTTTGCTACGCTGTCAATCATCAGCATTCATCATTCTTGCGTCATCCATTCCCTCGATGTACCGAAACTATCTGATAATATTTTTTTATGAATTCAGGACTACAGTCACTTGATCCATGTCTTTTTTTATCTTATTATATCTAATTTTCTTATCATATATGTATATTAATTACATTATTGTTTATATAACAATTAAAATATTACTTTTATCTTTACGTTATTTATATAAATTTTACATATATCTAAAGTGATAAGCGAGGGTTTAAATTAGAACTACGTAATTTTAACTAAGCTGAAATTTTGGGGACTAATAGTCGTTTCTATAGTTAAGACAGTATGAGTACTTACTTACTAACTTGATAGTGTGGCCCTTTCAGAGGTAGTGCGAATTAAAGGGTACCTACGTTAAAGTAGGTACTTTAAACTATATAATACTTTTGTAAAAGATGTATATTTGATATTACCAGACCCTTTACGTGAGCCTTACAGCCGTGACTCCCGCCAGACGTCCTAAAGATTCCACTCTGGCAAGGAAGCCATACGTTCTCATCGACATAGCTTACGTCGAAATTATTATACGCTTGTAACAACTTATTTATGTTGTTAGCATCTCTGTAGGAAGATTTTTACAAACTTCCGCTATATCCCGCACATTTCAGGGCGGAAACCTGAGACCCTTTGTTTCTTTCCACAGATATCTGGAGGCATCGCATTAATTGAAGAAATGCAACGCCGCATTTTGCCTCGTTACTAGAATGAATAAATAAAAATTAATTAAAATATTTCATTTCCTCGAGTGGGAAACGAACCCCTTGTGCCCCTGCTCCTCGATGGCTTCAGCCGGCTTATTCACATGGTCTTCTTTTCTTCCTAATACCAGAAATTATGGCCAACTCGCTTCGTGACGTAGCTACAAATAGCTGTTTCATTGTTATCTCACCTTTTTTTATTTATATTCCTGTGACTTAAATCTACTGATAAAAGATTTCTATATTATCTGATATTAACTACTGATCTGTATAGTAAGTCGTCATCCGCAATCTTTGACCTTGACTTTAAAATGAAAAATTTCGTGTTTTTCCGTTCCATTGGAAATTACGAGAAGTCGTCTATACACTAGCTTATCAAAATGGAAATATGGGAAGGCCGTGTGAGGTCGAAGTGATTGCTTCGAAGTATTGCAATCCATGTGGGACTTCCTTGTAGTTACATCAGTTACTAGAATTATATATAAATTTGGAAATATTTATTTAAACTCATATTTTCGTTTCTTCGCTCTGTTATCGAGGCATAAGCGCGGCGTTGAATTCTGCCACTCGACGTGCAA
>FAPJ01015249.1:3116-13691 GCA_001485985.1 Heliconius ethilla aerotome | reverse complement strand
TTAATTAACTTAATAGAGTAATGCTTAAAGTAATAATAATAAATAACTATGTGCAGTATATATAATGCTAATATAGTTAAGTTACTATAATTTATCGATAAAAATAGTAAAATTTACAATATAAAATCTATCGAGGACTTCAGTACATTGGACTTGGATTTTCCGCGTACATATGCGGGTTTTACGCGTACGTCAAGTTGTTGGTTGACTCACTGAAATGTATATATATATATTTTCTAATTATACTCGTACATCTTAAATATTTGGATTTTACAACTGGCCTCGGAAAATTCATCGATTCAAATAAGTATACTTAACCATGAACTTCATTATATTGATAGAGCCTATTTATAAAGATATTATAGACACGCCATTGCTATTAAACATCGCACGAAGGTACGAATAAGGAAGTAAAATTTTTTTGAATAATTTAAAATTACAAATAAAAATTGTATTACTACTTATAATTGAATTAACTTTTATTATTCATTAACTTACACTTAAAAACTTTGAAATTTTTTATTGTTTAAAGTAATGTGAAAATAAATAAATGAATACTCCGACAGACCACCGTGAACAGATGAACCTCGCCACTTCAGTACTGGATGGATCTGCTCTATATGGAAGCTCTGAGAAGGAGCTCAGATCACTTCGATTATACGATGCTGGGAAAATGGATCTGGCGTCATGTCGCAAGTACGTGTATTTATTGTAAAAATACTTTAATAGAAAACGTATAAAGAATTGAACCCGCACCTCTTATAAACCGTCCAAGCGCTCTCACCACTAAGCAAAAGGTTCTCATCAAGCTACATCGAAATTCTTATACGCTTAATACAACTTATATAACTTAAGCCCGTTTTGAACCTGCTTAGTGCGGGTTCAAATCCCACTACGTTCAAATTATTATACGCTTTCTAATAAAGTAAGTAATCTATTTATGTAGATGTAAATCATTTTGTAAAATTATACAGCATTGAGGTTAATTATTTTCTTTAAAAAACGTATTACTATTATGATTAATGCATGAGAAATAAACATGACTATTTTTCCCATGCTACCTTATAAAATGCATCTGAACATAATACTCACATATATAGTACACATACACTTAAGTTACATAAAGATATTTATTGGTAAATAAAATCACATTTTTTTATTATATGCTAAATATTTTATCTACACAGTATGTCTCTATAAATAATAGCTTCAAGCTGCATCCCGCTTACAGCAGGGTAGGCAGAGAGAACCTAGTGCTAAGACACTCTGTTCCCTAGTGGCCCTGAGCCACGACGGCCTCGTTTTAATAAGTATACATAATTATTAATATATACTTGTATATAATCTTTAAATTTCTATAAAGTCGTAATGTTTTATCTGCGAATGTTTATATGAAAACAATGTAGTGTCTGTATCGTAAATAAGCTTAGACGTTTATTGTCTACATTTGACCGTGACCTATACACACGCTATAGGCCGAGTTATAAAATCTTATAATATCACGCCAAGAGCTTTGTGTTTGTTATTAGGAATGAATCAGCTTGACGAACCTAGTGTTAAGACACTACGTTCCCCCGAATTCCGCTGGCATTGCGTGTTAAGTAGCGGGACTCCGCTATTAGAAATGAAAATGTATTTGTACATTAAACAAAAAAAATGCGTTTTTTATTTCACATATTTTTATTACAATAATATAAATATGCTTTAAAGTTTTTTGTAATAAACATAATAGAAGTAAATTCCAGTGTGTCGTCACAGAAATGAATTGTATGCAAATAAGAGCAATCCAACCTTCACATAATTTACATTCCACCTTAGATTTAGATTTAATTCTTGGTGATATGGAGTAATCACGTAGTAGGTACTAGTAACGTATATAAATAGTTAGATATGGCTACTTTCTAAAACCCTGCAATGACAAAGCCTTTCAGCAGGCAATAACTTATAAGGTATTGTTAAGTAAGACTAGAAGCCAGAATTCAATAGACCCAAAAATAGTTATAGCCTAAATTTAATTTACTACGTTCTAAGTATAAATAGAACTTATATAAATATAATTTGTTTAGGAAATTATCTTAGGATAGGATATCTTCTTTAATATTTGATAACAACAATATTAACTTTGATTTATTAGTAACTGAATGGAACATTTAGCAACAATGTGTTTAAGTGTTAAACTGTAATACAATATTTTTATATTTTTGTCTATAAATTTTCATTGTTATAAAAAATATAAGTGCTATAGGAGTATATTAAACAAAGAATTCTTCAATTCAGTTCTTAATTTATGGCGTTTCGAGAAAGAATTCTTTACTACGATGTATAAACGCAGTCGTATGTCACGTCTGTGGTAGGAAATCAGAAAAGTTTTCATTATAACGAACGAACAGTATGAGCCAAGTTCAATGATGAGCGAGGTCTTGCCATACAAAGAATAATTATAAAAACAAAATATTTCTTTAAATGTATTTTTTCTTATTTTCACAGATGCAACGACGGCTCTCCCTCAGCACCTCTATACAAGACGTTGTTAACGGAACACAATCGCATCGCTGGAGAACTGTATTCACTGAATCCCTTCTGGGAAGACAATGTTTTGTTCCTCGAAGCTAGACGAGCGATGGCCGCGATTATACAGCATATCACTTATAATGAATTTTTACCAGTATTATTGGGAGAGGTTGGTTATCTTTGGTTAAATTTGGCTTTGCGAAATTTTTAGTTACTTTTTTATGTAGAATTTATATTATACCCTTAGGTGAGAAAAATCTTAAACGAGATTTCAAAGAAAAAATGTTAACAAAGTTGTTTTTAATTGTTTTTTGCAGTCCTGATATTTATTTTTCGTTTTTAAGGTTGGCATGGCTAAAGCCGAATTGAAATTGACATCTTTAGGATTCTGGCGTGGTTACTCTAGTACTAATCGCGCCGGTACGTATACTGAGCTGGTGTCAGTGGCACCTATCTTCAATGCTATGATGAATGAAAAACTGGTAAGTAGCTTTTTTTAAGAAAGTTCTGTTTTTTTAAGTTATACTTTTTCCAATCAATTATCATCATTCCTGTTGTTAAATTTCTGATAAGGATACCGTTAGTATTTTGTCAGTCAGTATTATTTTACTTTTTTACGGCGTAATAAAAAAGCTAGAAACAGAAACCATTGAAGGCTAAGTAAAATTATTTTTATGATAGTAAATTGTATATTTAGATTACTATTAATATTGAATCGAATTGCATATTAAAATTTTGAACCTAGAATAATTGAATCCACTTTTTTAATGACTATTTTCTGTAGCCAACCAAATAAAAATATATAAATTTATAAAACAAATAAATATCAACTGTAACGTGTACTTATTTACAGATAAACACAACGGTAACTCTAAATGACTTGGTACAAACAGGTGCTCACCAAGTATCAAAGTTTCAAACATCCGCTCGATGGGATCTACAACGTTCCCGAGATCATGGCGTAGCATCGTACATGAAAATATTACGTATTTGCGACCCAATGGCTAATGTGAAGTCATATGCTGATTTTGATAAATTAGGTTTTGATAGAATGCACCAGGAAATGATGGCTGATATGTATAGGTAAGTGATATTATTAATTTAAATTTCTATTTAGTAGTTATTTTAATATTTATAATACATGCAAACTTATTTGTTCCAGTTGTTTATGTAGTTACTTAAAATATTTTTAAAGATTTTTTTCATCATCGTTCAATTCAATTGATTAAAAATAAGGTTTTATCTGTACAAATCATAAGAAAACAGAACAAAATTTCAGAAACCCAGCTGACGTTGAACTAATGGTAGCCGGCGCGATGGAGAAACCAGCATCAGGAGCCGTCATTGGATCTACTTTAGCCTGTGTGCTGGCGCTGCAATTCGCCAATTTGAAGAAAAGTGATAGGTACATCAATTTCCATTTGAAGCTAATAATAGTGTGTAGCAATTAAGTAAATAACTACATATGTAGTTAAAACACAAACCAGCAGTTTTAATATATGTGAAATAACTAACAAATATATAGATAACGATTTATTGACTGTTATAAAAGTATAGAAAACCATATTAAATTATAAATTTTCCCTGTATATATCTAAATAATATAAAAGAAGCGGGCCAAACCGCGCGGGGCCACTGGTACAGAATAAAATGCATTTTAATTTGAAATTTTCAAATGATACCTAAATTTAATGCACCTATTTAGTATTTTAAATTGTAATTAACATTATTATTCTCAATTGTTTATTACCTAAGCTGTCTGAATTGTAAATTTTCAATTTATTTCAAAGGTTCTGGTATGAGAACGACCTGCCACCATCATCGTTCGCGGCAGAACAACTTGGTGCTATTAGGAAAGTGACTCTCGCCGGCCTGCTCTGCGCCGCTGATGACAATATTGATAACGTACAGCCTAAAGCTTTTGTGAAAGAAGATCCTTACTTGTAAGTTTTTTTTATGTTTTGATGTACTTGAGTCGGGATTGTTCGTTAGCAGTTAATGCTTATTTTATAAGAAAGATAGATAGTGGATTTGTGAATGTTCTATGAAGAAGTTTATGTGGGGACTCGATTTTTTTTAAGTACAGGCTTACTTAGGTGTGTACTATTAGGTTGATATTTAGTTTGGTGCCTGGTGGGAAGAAATAGTCGGGTCAAATTTAAAGCTTCAATTTTATCCTGAATGAACACAGAAATATCTCTCATTCTTTTTGTTTGTTGGTCGAACGCATAACCTAACATTTAACTTGGCTCTTATTTCACATTAAAGTTTTTATGGGATATCATTACTTTTTGTAAATAAAATATTAAAATATTAAGTTTCTTAGTCACCTAAAAATGGGTTACGTTTTTGATAAGTGAGTCTCAAAAACGCCAATTGTTCTTCCCAAACGGTCTTGAGAGCTGAAAATAATTTAAGGGTATATAGTACATATGTAAGTATTAAAAACCTTAAGTCAAAAATATATAAAATAAAATTTTACAATACTAAACAACCCTCACCCAAAAACCTTAAATACATGGATGTTTTTAATTCGAACAGAAACGCCGCCCAGCAATGTTCCCAGCACACCGCGCTGGAGGTGTCCGCGTGGCGCGACGACAGCGGGGCGCGCGCCGCCGAGCGCCTATCGCAGGACACGCTGGCCGCCGCCTTGCAGAAGGCCAAGCAGGAGATGGCTGACAGGAAGAAACTAGAGTATATGTTGTGGGAAGCTCGTGAGTCTTTTTCTTATCTATGTGTTCACCAACGGTTATTAACATCAATACATACAAAGATCAACACTTCAGTACTAAACGTTAGGTTAACGTTACTTAACTATTTGCAACGCTTAATCTACATGTTCAAAGCTTAATCTACATGTAACAAACGCCTCATATTGTAGTTTGATGCAAATACTGTTATTGAAAAGATACTGTTTTTTACAGTCGTTTCATTTAAGCAATATTAATTTTCATATACCCAGACTGTGCACACCCTCGCCTTAGAACCCATACTAATTTAGGAACCAGTTAAACTGAAATAAATAAAAGACATATTTTGCCTTTTTAAGTTACATTCCTGTGAATTAAATAACGAAAATTTTCATTTCTAATCTAATATATTTATTACATATATTTACAGGTGGAGGAGCCGATCCCAAGTCACCAGTAGGTACCGCCGCTTCCTTCTCCAAAGCCAATAAGTACGCTTTGAAACTCGCCAATACTTCATTATTCTTTGAATTCGCGACTAATGAACTCCTTAATTCTATTAATGGGTAAGTTGACCAGCTGGTATTAAATATTTCATAGAAATGTTAACATATACCTTGTAAAAGAAAGGATTTTGACCAACAGACAGACAAACAGATGGACAACAAAGAGATCCTTTAAACGTTTAATTTTTTTCATTGATGTTACGAAACCCTAAAACTTAATTAAAAATCAAATTTGATTCCAGACGTCGTCGCAAACGTCAAATCTTCGACGACTCCGGCTTTGGTTCAGCAAACGACTTCGTAGACTCCCTGCAGTCAGTGGATGTGACAGGCTTCCTCGGCCAGGACCAGCTCGGGCCCGTCATTGAGCCGCAGTGTGACGATAACGGCAGTTGTGATCCTGATAGCCCATTTAGAACCTACACGGGCTATTGTAATAATCTGAGAAACCCTAATTTGGGGAAGAGTTTGACGACTTTTGCAAGATTGTTGCCGCCGGTATATGAAGATGGTGAGACTTGATTAATTACCCAATTTGTAGTTGCTTATAAAAAAATTTATTTCCCTTTTCACTGCTCTTACATCTCTTCGTCTCTACCGACAAATTCCACATTTTTGAGACATTGCTCGTTGAGTGGCGGAACTTAACGCTGCGGTTTGTTTATGTAACCAGAGCAAAAAAAATGAAAATATTAAATATTTCATCCCCCCGAGTGAGAATCGAACCCAAATCGTTGCGTTACAGTTTTGCGCTTGTGCCTAAATACTCCTACATCACAATGGCCTCAATTTTCGGGTTATACATTTATAGATTTTTAATTTAAATTTTTTTAACCACCCAGGTGTGAGCCGACCTCGTATCAACTCGGTGACGGGGACGCCGCTCCCCTCCCCACGCATCGTGTCCACCGTCATCCACCCCGACATATCGAACCTGCACACACGATATACTTTGATGGTGATGCAGTTTGCACAGTTCCTGGACCACGAGCTTACTATGACGCCTATACATAAAGGTAATTGCTTAAGTCTTACTTGTACTTAACCTAGCGCCGCGATTATGTGACTGACCAATGAAATCAAAAATGTTTGTCTTCAATGTTTTTCTATTATAAAATTTGAATCTACATTCGTCGCATGCAGTTACGGTTTAATTTCGACAACAATGAGAAAAAATCGGTTGCATTCAAATATAATTTTTGATAGATGATAGTTTCAATTGAAAAGGTCCCACGATTAAAAATATTTGATGGAGGCGTTTAAAAATATCTAAATCACAAAAAGTGGGAACTAACAGTCATAATTTTTTTCTAATCGACATAGATTTTATAATTTTTAAAATATAATATAATACTAACACTATTCCACGAACAGGTTTCCACGAATCAATACCGGACTGTCGTTCCTGCGACTCGCCGCGCACCGTGCACCCGGAATGCAACCCCTTCCCGGTGCCGCGCGGGGACCACTACTACCCGGAAGTCAATATTACCTCTGGAGAAAGGTTATGCTTCCCCTTCATGAGGAGTTTGCCGGGGCAACAGCAATTAGGTATTAGATTTGATTCTTTGATTATTTTTTTTAGTTTAGAGCCATAATCAATTTTTTTTTTTTAAACTTAAAACATCAATCAATTTTCTTAAGAGTATCAAACATTCAATTTTCTAGAGGTGTTATCAGTCACATGCTTGTGCCCTGCACCACGACTGACTTGCCATTCCTAGTTATTTTCATTTCGCTACTAAGATACTTTAATAAAAATTAACTTAATATATCCAGGTCCTCGTGAACAAGTGAACCAAAACACAGCATTCATGGATGCATCAGTCATTTACGGCGAGAATCCCTGCATAGTGCGTAAACTACGTGGTTTCAATGGACGTCTAAATGCCACCACTAACCCAGCGAGAGGGAAAGACTTGCTGCCACGATCAGATTCACATCCGGAGTGTAAAGCGCCTAGTGGATTTTGTTTTATAGCTGGTAAGTAATTTTTTTAATTTGTGCTGTCGGATGCTATTTATGAATAGTATATAAATTTTAAATTAATGTATTAATGTGCTGGTACCGACCGGCAGATAGATAGCTAGTAACATCCTCGTTTCCTTAGGGGACGGGCGCGCGTCGGAGCAGCCGGGGCTGACGGCCATCCACACGATGTTCCTGCGCGAGCACAACCGCGTGGTGGAGGGGCTGCGCGGCGTCAACCCACACTGGGACGCGGAGCTGCTGTTCGAGCACGCGCGCCGCGTCGTCGCCGCGCAGTTCACGCACATAGTGTACAACGAGCTGCTGCCGCGCCTCCTCTCCTGGAACGCCGTCAACCTGTACGGCCTCAAGCTGCTGCCCTCAGGTACGAGTACTCCACAAGTTATACTTATATGGCTGGAAAGTGAAAAACATTTATTATTACTAAAATCACCTTTCCTACTTATTTCTTGTGGGACTTAGTGGGACAACGTGTTATTATAAACGCAACGATTGTAGTTTAATCCCCACTCGTAAGAATAAATTATATCACTGACCACGGTATATCTGGATAGGAAACAAGTGTCTTAACACTTCCCTGTGCCTACCCTGCTATGTGGGGGATATATCGTAAAACTGAAGCGCGTAAAAGAGTATTAAATGTAATTTGTAAGACATTAATCCTAACTTTTCAATTACAGGTTACTACAAAGAATATTCCCCGACATGTAACCCGTCGATAGTCACCGAGTTCGCGGCCGCCGCTTTCCGCTTCGGTCACTCCCTGCTCCGACCGCACCTACCGCGCTTGTCGCCCGCGTACGCGCCCGTTGACCCGCCCATATTGCTGCGCGATGGTTTCTTCAGACCTGATATGTTTATGAATGTAATTATTTAATTATTGTTTTTAATTTCACGCTGTATCCCGCATATAGCAGGATAGGCAAAGATAACGTAGATTTAAGACACTCCGTTCGTCGCTTTCAAAAGAAATTTGAAAAACAAAGTCAACAGCCCAATTTGTCTAAAATTATTTGAAATCACAACCGTCACGCATAGAGTAAGACACTGTTCCACTTGCATCAAGCGAGATGGCCTCAATTTAATGTTCTCTATCATGGCAGGTGAATGTTCAGAAAAATATGAATTTTATTGAGTTGTTTATATAGTAATCAACTGCATTTTTTTTATTTTCGATTTTAAGTGAATAAATATTTGAATCAATCAAGGTTATGCCAGTGGTCCAAATATGTCAACCTTTAATTAACATATCATTAAAACACACTTCCTATAAAGAACTATTAAAATCTAACATTTCAAAAAGCTTTAAGAACCAAACAACAAACATTTATATTCTAGCACCCACCATTGGTTGACGAACTGATCCGAGGTCTAGCCTCCACACCAATGGAAACCCTCGACCAGTTCATCACAGGAGAAGTCACAAACCATTTGTTCGAAGATCGCAGAGTTCCCTTTTCCGGTGTAGATTTAGTAGCCCTAAATATACAGCGAGGCAGAGACCATGGTGTGCCAAGTTATAATAATTATAGGGCGCTCTGCAATCTCAAGAGAGCAGCCACCTTTGAAGATTTGGCCAGGGAAATACCCGATGAAGTTATTGCGAGGTATGTAAAGTGATAATAGTATTAAATTAGTTAGTAATTAATTTGACAATATTTTTAATTCACAGTAGAAAGTATGTTACAATAAAACGATACAATATATCACTAAAATAAATAAATTAACTAAAACCTACACATAATAAGTGTCTTCATCCACATATTACCATAACAAATCAAAAATAATATAAATTCCAGATTCAAAAGGATATACGCGACAGTCGACGACATCGACCTGTTCCCGGGCGGCATGAGCGAGCGGCCGCTGCAGGGCGGGCTTGTCGGGCCCACCTTCGCCTGCATCATTGCCATACAGTTTAGGCAGCTTAGGAAGTGTGATAGATTCTGGTGAGTTCAGCTTTACAGTTTATCTCATATATCAGGCAGAGAGACTAAGTTCTTCGTTTTTGTCCCAATTTTGGGAAGTTGCTTAGTGGCGGAACACAACGCCGTATTTTGTCTTACATTAAACTACACAACTATACGGATTTAATATTCAAAGTAGCTTATAACTAATTCATAGATGGAAATTAAAAACTTCCAATTAGACTGAAATAACTAACAATTTTATAAAGAAATAATTTATTTATTTATTGTTTCAATTTCCATAATAGGTATGAAAACGACAACAGAGCTGCCCGCTTCACGGAACAACAGCTGGCCGAAATACGCAAAACGACGCTTTCCAAGATCTTGTGTGAGAACTTCGACGTCAACTCTGATATACAACGCGCTGCTTTTGATCTTCCCAGTAATTTCCTGTGAGTTTAACTGATTATTATTAAATATCTTATTAGTAAATAGTTACTATTTCCTAAGTTACAGCGCCTAATTTTTAAGACATTTCGTGTTGAAAAGTGGAACTCATCGTTACACTTTTACCAGAACTAGTAAATAAAAATAATTCATACACTTGAGTGGTAATCAAACTCACGACCGACGATGACATATAATAATAGATACCATTAATTCCACAGCAACCCCAGAGTGCCGTGTGCATCTCTACCTAAGTTGGATCTCTCCGCGTGGAGAGAGAGCTCCACGCAAGGCTGCTTGATCGCAGCGCGTAATGTTCCTTTAGGAGACTCGGCTTTCCCATCGCCTTGTACTTCTTGTATTTGTACTGTTGAAGGGGTGAGTTTACTTTAATTTTGTTATTATTTTATTTTAGGAATTGGTATTATACATACTTTGTTTGTATTAAAATATTAAAAATATAAAAATCAAAATTAAATTTCCTCGAGTGGGGGTATCGAACCCACAACTAGTCGATTT
>FAPJ01015221.1:0-10344 GCA_001485985.1 Heliconius ethilla aerotome | reverse complement strand
AGAGCGTAACGACTGAGAAGAAGAAGAAGAAGAAACGGCTGATTTTTATTTATAAAAAAATATGTTAGATTTAAAAAATATACAGTACAAAAAAAAGAGAAAGAAAATTTTGAAGACATAATAGCAATTGTAGGTAAATAAGAGAAAATCTAATATGACAATATTTTTACAGAGCGATACGTTACGTTGAAATTTTTGAGATAGTTTAACATAGGTGTAAATAAATTAACTTTTTATTATAATTAGATATCGTATCTTAGTAGTGAACTATCTGTGGTGGTACAACATGAACATAATATATAGTTGATATTTAGTCTGTACTTGACACTCGTGACAAATAACAAAGTACGCTTACGTCTTTTATGTTATTACTTTTTTATTGAAACTAGGAACATAATTATAGTAAGAATTAGAAATGAGTAAATCAGAAGATAATATACCAGAAACAAATGGCAATGTAAATAACGATGGACAGAGAAAAAATTGGGTTAAATTTGACGAGGAGTCTCAACAAACTAACGAATCAAACCCAAAACCAAAAAGTGGACCTATCTCAGAAGAAAATACTTCTATGCCCTTAAATACTGGAAGACCGGCTGTCCTTAAAACTGAAACTGTTCATGTAAATCTGGATCGCGTTGAAAATAACATTGAACCAGCTTCGCAAAGTGCTGTTATGAAAAATGTAGAATATATTAACGTTCGACATGGATTTAGTAAGATAATTAAAATTTTATAAAATACATATTTTAGTTGTGTATTCGTAATTAAAAAACAAACAATTTTTTTTTTTTTTATATATGGCGTTTCGAGCGTGCCAGTTGAGCACAATTCATTTCGCCAATGTCACGTTGTAACAATTACTTTTTCGAATTACAGCCAACGGTGACGTTATTGTGACTTTATTGCCTACAAATACAAAATGGCCATGGATAACTGCAGCTAGATTTCGTCCTGAGTTTGTACCTGAAGAATTGATGGCTCAGGGTCTAACAGTAAGTGAAAAAGTATATCCAATTGTATGTTGTGATATTGCATGTAATAAATGTTATCAAAGCTTTATACAAAAGAAATATTGTGATAGTTGTTTTATTTTTCAGTTAACTGTTGAAGAATATGTTCATGCAATGGAACTGCTTGTTAATGATACTCGCTTTACATTATACAATATCTGCTATAAGCGAGTGTTAGTTGGTTGGATAACTATTGCATTTCTTGTACTCCTTACACTTTTGTTTTCTGGTTTGACTGGACTTACCTTATTTTCACTTGGAGTGCTGTGGCTTGTTTTAAATGCAATGGCCATTTTTTTGTGCATGTGGATAAAGTTAAAGCTTTCTAAAGGATTAGAACAATGTTTGGCAAGTGTTAATAAATTGTTGAACAAACATAAACTGTTACTAGCACTAGATGACAGGGGCAAAATGTCATGTCACAAAGTGAATTTATGTTATATTTACTTTGACTCTGCTCCTTGCATAGCGCACATTCATCAGTTTATTGAAAGTGAAGAAGGCAAAACAATAATGCAAGGCTGGGAACGGAGATTAGATGTTTCTGCTAATGATATAGTTATTCAAGGAAGCCAGTCCACAAGATTATCTCGTAAACAGGTATGAAATTATTCACTTTTTATTCAAGACTAGGGACCCGCTCATGGCTCCACCTTCTTTATACACATTTTTTTTATACTAACCTGGATTATTCCATGTTCATGTATGTATTTCATGTTCTAATAACATAATCAATTTAAAAAAATAAGTCAAGAAATCATGTTTATCATATAGAAACTCCCTTAAATATTTATTTCTTTGTTTTTTATTATTTATTGGGTTAGCCACAAATGAAATACATCACATGTGAAAATTTGAATGGTATTACAGCCTGGTGACAGACAGACAGTCAGCAGAGTCTTAGTAATAGTGAAAAAGAATTAAGCTGCCAAAAATCACTTTTTTGGGTTCTATTATGTTAAATGTCCCTTTTTGTATATTTCATGTACAGACATCGATCAGTCACAATTTATTATAAGTGTAGGTATACAATACAAATTTTTATTTATTAAACTCAGATAATATGTTGGAAAGTATTGTATGTAAAAAACATAGAAAATATATTGATAATTATATTTTAGAGAATATATGCTATTGGCAATAAGAATGGCTTAAATATGCAAATGCATATAATCCGGTCTTTAGTTATCAGTTTTAAAATAATAATAAAAATTACAATGTATTGAAATCAATTAACTTATAATATAAAGTGGAAGTTGTGTGCTGCTTATCAGCTTCTATGAACGCCATATCCCTAACATTTTATTCCTCATAATATTGAATTTAACAATTATAATGGTGGTGGATTTTCTTTGTAACTAACAGTGTTTTTAAAATAATATAGCTACACCCAGTTTTTAACAAACATTTCTCATCTTCATAACCACATAATAAATTAAGTATAATGCAGTATTATAAGCTGTTCTTTTTTAGTTTCGTAACATATTACATATTTGCAACAAAACTACTCATTCCTAGTAATGCAGTATTGTTGTTACTAATTCTCGTCTTTTATGTGTATTAAATGAAATTCCCAATAATTATACTAATACTAACAATGAAATGAAATTCAACAAAATTACTAAACAGACCATGTCAAAGGAGGTAAATTAGAATTGACATTATCTAATACTTGTATTGTACTAACTTCAGCTAGTAGTTACAAATGATAGCATGAAAATAAAAAAAAATATTTATATTACATATAAGCATGATTTATATTAGTCCAATAATTTAATAATCTTAATAGAAAAAATACTTTTTTTATAATTGTTTTTTATATACAAGTGTAACACGATTGACAGACCAATTGCTTATAGACCATGGTCTATAAGCAAGTGACCTTACCCTACCCTACCCATTTTTGACCTGTGTAGTTTCAGCGATTTTCAGGGAAATTTAATATTAGCTATAGTTACCATGCAAGTACATAACACAATTCTATAGCAATAGTTTTAAATTATTATAAAGACCGAAGAAGAATATAAAGCTATATTGAGAGGAAAACTACAAGCCCAACAGTTTATCTGTATTTCCTTCAACAATCCTTTTTTTCCAAAAATACATAATTCCCTAAAAATCTCTTGAACCACTGAAAATCGCTGAACATATACGTATTCCATTGTACTAAGGTAGGGTACACCTGTATATAATAATATTATTACCGAGCTACATATGTATATTTAATATTTATGTACTTTATGTTTAGTTTGCCCTATTACAAATTCTCAATCAGTATAGTTATATATGTTATATGACATACAAAACTCAAATAGTATCTTTTGATAAGTCTATTTTATATTAAATTATACTATTTTTGTATGTTGCTATTGGTAATACGGATATTATTTACCTACGAACATGGTTTAGATCTATCTTTTTATAAAAGTGTGATCCATTAGAAATAGTTTAATTAATTAAATTTTGGCCAATTACTTTTATTATACAAGAATTAATTTGTCCCAAGTTAAGTAATTTAATTTGAGACTTTATTTATACTAATGAAAATAACATAATATAGGTGTCGGTTTATTGTATTGGTAGTAGTAAGTAGCGATTGGTGTTTGTAATGGGCAGCGTCAAGCGAGGAATATAAATGTGCAGGATATGGCAGAGCAAGTGTACGTCCGGTATCTCCAGCGGTGGGGGAAGGACTTCTTGCGTCGGCGGCTCGACTGGACGCTAGACGAGGAGGGGGGCAACCCCGCGGCGCCGCGGCACTTGCCCAATGCGCTCTGCCCCTGTCAATATGTCGAGGAAATATTGCGCAACAAAGAGCCCAAAGACACGCGCGCCTGTTGCCCGCCCTGCAACAGCTGGCTCAGGCGGCGCGGCCTCGACTGAGTACTGTGACCACTACTGACCGGCCGCTGTGGCAAGTCAGCTATTTCAATTTGACTATTACGTTTCTTACTTAAGCACGCTACGTATCTTGTAGACTAATGTTATTACTTCCCTTTTGTATTCAATGGGTAGGCGATATACCTACCCATTAAATACAAAAGGGAAGGTAGGTACATTTATATAGAACTAGGCTCAATATTGTTGAATGTACTCCATTACTGTCTTGTAAGAATCACATATCTTATCTTAATTGATCATATGTTTCTAAATACTCTCTAAAGATAATATTAATTATTAGTAAATATTATTATAAAAATAACTATGGTTATAATTGTTGTTAATTACAGTAAATATTACTTACAGGAAAGAGGTGCACTTCTATATCTTCGCTACGCGGGTCGGTGGGGGGCGCAGGCGGTCAAAAACAGGTTGAATCTCAGCAGCTCCGTGCCCGGTCGTCACAGCGACAAATATGTTTGCCCCTGCCAGTTCATAGAGGACCACCTCAAGACGAAACCGCCGGCAGGGCTAGCTAAGTTTTTCACTTTACCTACTCAAAGTATTCAAGTATATTAAGATGTAGCTCATTCGTAATTAACTGATTCCGTCCATTGTTGAAAAAGATTCATTGTATATCTTTTATTAAAATAGTTTATATTTTTTATATATTTTACAATATACAAAAAATATATTATAATAATTGAGAGTATCTCAGCTTCTACCCTTTTTATTGTTGATTCGTTATTAGCATTGGTTTCTTTTTCTTTTGATTGTAAAGGGTTTGCCTGTTAGGATTTATTTTAGAGCCTGTGCCAATCCAATATTTATAATGAATTAATTAACCATACATTTTTATTAGAATCGTATTTCTTAAATCTGTTTTACAATGTCATGTTGCAAATTTTATTCTTTCTATTACTTGTGTTGAAATATGTTATTGGGGCCATATAATGTCAATATTGATGTTTAGAAATGTTAGTAGTCATCTTATTATGGTATTAATTTAAGTTGTATAAAATGTGTTATTATATATTTATTTACATATAGGTAAGTTGACTTTATCACTTTTCACTAAGACTATATACAAGTACTTAATTTTTATGAAAACAAGTAAAATATTTATTATTCAAGCAGGAAAATATATTTTTTCCTTTAAAATATTAAAAGTAGGTATTACTTACCATATATTATATTAAACACACCTATAAGGTACTTAAACCTGTCTAACAATGGCATATCATTTTTAAATTATTTTGCACATCACAATATTTACTTAATAACTATACATATATATCAGATCGCACAAGTTCCTTGTACATAAACGCATAAAAATAGCCATATTATATTATAATTATGTTTGCCTTATGTGGGACCATTAATAATATTTGAAGATATTTAAGAAAATCTATTCATGGATATAATTCTTATATTATAACTTTTCATTATATATACATTCTCATGAATGTTATTTATATTAAATAAGTTAAAAATGTCTATTAATATTTAACAAAGGTACTTTTTTCAACATAATTATCTTATTCTCTCGTTTATTTTATTTCTTCCCTATAATAATGTACAAAATGTTGAAATTATGTAATATGGGATTATTTAAATGAATAGTACTTTATTTTATAAATATTTATAAATATTAAAATGGTAAAGGAGCACAATACAATTTTTACAGAAATATATACTTTTATATAACTTATACTTATAATATTTACGCATAATTTATTTCCTTTTATTATTCTAGCATTATTTTAGCTTTTAAGCTACAATATAGTAACACTAGTCGATTAACTTCATATATTATATAAAAATACTTACATGCTACTAAGTATGGAAATGGAGAGCGTAATGTATAGTGTCCAAATACACTATATTTTTAAACCAAAGCTCATTAAAAAAAAGAGTTAACAAATATTGCAAGAAGATTGTTTTCGGATTTATTTTTAATTATTAAAAAAAATCTAAATGTTATGTACCTATAAAATTATTTTGTATGCAATAAATATAAAATATAGCTGATTCAACTTCGTTTTACCACTGTCTGATGAATTATCATTGTACTATACAGTATACAATTCTTATTGATTTGGTGATACCATCTTCACGTTAGGGCTAACACAAAGATGGCATTATATTTGTTAATTATTTATTAGGCAACATTGGAATTTATCAGACAGTGCGCAAGCATCTTAATCTATTTAATTTAATTAATAAACTATATATATTTTCACTATAATATCTAGCTGGTAGCTATGTTGGGAAGCATATAAGTGAAATATACAAAAGGTAGCTCAGCTCTAAATTTTGTGATTTAAATGTGAAAATTCCGTCCATTATTCACAATACTTTTAAGGTATTAATAATAATTTATACACATTTGTATTGTTTAGTTAACCTATCAAATAAATTATATTATATACCCATTATTTTATTTTATGTTATAAGAAAAAATAAACATATAAGTATTATAAAATATAGTATGTCGGTTGCACATTAATTACACAAAAATTTTGGCCGCTGCACATTATAATATTCTTTACAATATTAATTTATTCCGTTTACGTTTATGGATGGACTCTATGTTCCTCTTAGCGTCAAGCTTTCTTAATTGATTATTATTTTACCCTAGGTATGAGAAAAACATTTACAATTAAAATAGGTAATAAGCAATTTTTTTTTGTTTTAGTTAAAAAAAAGAAATTGACTTTAAAATTCATCTTTCAAAACATTAATTGATTTTTTTAAATACGTAAAGCAGCTACCGCCTTGATATGACGGCATAGCATCTTGTGAACAGTGTCAATAGAACGGAGAAACATTTAACCAGTTATTACCAATAGCAGTGCATTGGTTTACAAGACCAACTAACATCACAGCAAAGTAAAAGCAACACTGAGTCAAGCATTTCTGTCAGTCGTGCAAAACTCGAATATGTATAATTTTAATTGTCTACAATTAATAAATAAATATACCGTAACAGCTCACTCAGATTTAGATGTTGCAGTCGCATCCTTTGGCACAGACATGTCAAATTCAAATACAAACAGAAAATAAAAAATGGATTGGTGATAGTAATGTTTATTTTTTTATAAAACAGTGCTTGTTCATAAAACATCAAAAATATTGAATTAAATATCACAGATTAAAATTACAAAATGATAAATTATAACATTTATATATTTTTTTACCCTATTTTGTCCTTTATTAAACTATGTAAATATGGCGCCTGATATAATTTTATTAGTAATTTATAAGAGATAAGATTAATAAAATATGTAACTGGTAGCGAACAAAATTGTCTAACTAATTATCAATGTTGATATTCTATTTTATTTTCAAAATAATAAAATGTGTGATTAATTTTGTCATTTACACTAATATAAAATTATTGAAAAAAAAATATAAGCTTGTAGAATATAATACAATAACATACACAAGTGTATGTCGTCACTTAAGAAATATACAAAAGTAATACAATATAATACACATGAGTTAACCAAATTCTCGAGATTTACAAAAAAAATTACAATAAATTACAGAATCTATTGAGGTATTCCGAAGTAATACAAAATAATATTTTTAATAACAAATGAAACACACTGGAATTTAATATTGAGCAATGAAACATATTCTACCATGCATTAGGAGTTGCGGGATTTCTTCGGGGATGTTTTGGAGATAGGGTCGGTGGAGGGGAAGAGGCCCTTAAAGGAGTTTCGTTGGCCTTTGACTTGCGCCTCCTTCTCGACGGACCTGATGAGGTCGCGGTTACGTTTGAGCGTGGTGTCGGGCTGGTCGTCGAGGTCGACGGAGGAGGCAAGGGACTCGAGGGAGGTGACGGTGGAGGGCGCGGCGTGGCGGTGCAGCGCGAGGTCGAGGAAGGGGCGCGCGGAGTCGCCAGAGTGGGAGGGGGTAGGGGTTGTGGCGCTGTCGTCGCCCAGCGCCTCCAGCGCGGCCAGCTTCATCACCTCCCGCTGCGACTCGCGCACTTCCACCAGAAATATGCTCTCCTGTGCATTGTTAACAGTTTCTTCTTCTTACAATTATTATATAAGTGTTCTCTGTGTCTTTCTTAATTTGTTTACGTTTCAAAATGTTTAATTTTATGATGGAAGTTACGTTAGAGAAAAAAAAAATACAAATAATCAATTTTTTATAAAACAATATTTCTCATGGATTTTCGTAATTTCTTGCTGGTGTCAGTCTCCTCACAGTAATTTTACAAGTATTATATTTGTCTTTATATATATTTATGTTTCAAAATATGAAATTCTATGATGGAACCAAGTTAGAGAAAACATTTTAAATGTTAAATGCTGATTCCCTTTTTACGAGGAGAAAATGTTTTCTACGGATGTACAATTTATATCACAAGATCTATTGTATATTTCAATAGCGCGTGCATGGGAACTACCATATAAAGACTATCATATTGCGATAAAATAGGGGCATCATGAGTAATAAAGAAGCCAAGACTAAACGAAATTAAATGGGTAAAGTAAAGCATTGAGTGAAATTGTCAAGTAAGCATTGTGAATCTATCGTAACTACAATGTTGTGTTGTATGAGACTTAGGTATTATTATATTATATAGTCCGACAAGAACTTTCTGAATTATAGGAACTCCCTCACATCGAACCACCACCCCGCACCCCGCGATAGCCCTGTCGGGCTATAATAATAGTTTATATTTAATACACACCTTGACTTCCTTGGTGATGTATTGATCAAGCTTGTCATATATTACAGCGTGCAGGCCCATCTCTTTAAGCTTCTTAATAGTGTTCTTGTCGTTGTTGTCGTCACCCCAACAGAAAATTACTAGACCTACGTCTGTCACTAGTTTCACCTGAAATTATGATAATTTTTTATGTTAATTAATATGAATATAAATGTAAGTTAACGAGCAAATGATTTCAATTTTCTTTTTGTACTAACTACCCGCTAGCTTCGCCCGCTTGAACTACACTATTATGTATTTACTAATCTAAAACAATGTTATTTTAAATATTATCTATATATTCAAAGTAAAGTTTCAGTAAATTAAATAACTGTTATTATGTAAACATAAAAACAGTTATTAATAAAACATGTTAAGAGAAGTTTGCCAAAATTCAATAATAAAAACTGTATTTAAATCGGTTAAGCCGTTTCTGAGATTAGCGTGCACAAATGCAGACAAAACAGACACAAAAATTAAAGATATTGTTTTAGTATAATATAATAATTATTATTATTTTATATGTACTCAAAAATGGATTTACTCGTTATCGTACTCTAGTAAAATAGGCAGAAAGAACCTGGAAAGTAGTGTTAAGACATTTGAGTACCCCACTTTCCGCCATTCCGCCTTTCCATTAAGTGACGGAACTCAATCCCGCTATTTGCCTTGTTACCAGTGGGAATCGAACCCACAACCTGTCGCATTTACAGTCAAATGCTTGTGCCCTCGAGTGGCCTCTATTAATTCCTGTTCAATTACAATATTTCATTTAGTATTTTCTTTTTCGAAAATGCCGCAATTAGAGAATGTCGATAATGTTGAAACCATACACGTAAGCCTTTTAAATGGCCCATTAATAATGTATTATCAAAAACGTTCATTTACGTTTACAAGATATAAATAGTAAAATCTAGAATGTGTGTAGACTGTTTTCTTTTTATTAATCTTATAGTCCTTATCCTTAGTTTTAAGAATTCTAAGATTGTGACCAGACAAACGTAATATGTATCTAATTTTGTTTATCTCGTTCATTACATTCAATAGCACCGATAAAAACAAGCTATTTAAAAAACATATTAAGAACCTTATCGATAAGGTTCTTAATATGAAGTTCTTAATATGAACTCGAGTTTGTCACCTTATCAGGTATTAAAACAATATAAATAGGATATTATAACATAATATTATTTGATCACGATAGTTATAACTTAACAATATCGAAACATTGTATGTAGTAAACTCATAATTATTACGTTATATTTGACTTTCGACAATGATTCTAAATAAAATGTTCAACAAATTGAATAAACATATTTATTATTTGGATACTTCCCAATTTCCAAGTCTTTACAAATTAATTTAATATGGCATATTTGGTTATAGCAGCATGCAATATGAAAATATAAAAAAAATAAGGATAGAAAGTTAAGAAGCGATAATAACGGTAACCAAGAGTTTGACCTTAACTGTGACCGTAGCGTTTTGCACATTACAAGTAAGTAAATTCACAGTAAGTATAAGATTTTCTAAATAAACTAATATTTCGTTATATTGTTTTCGCAAAATACGCAAACTTTATACGGTTTCTTTAATTTACTTATCTACAGAAGCATAGTATTTGCGCAATTGTCACTTTAAATTTTAATACCGTTCATATATATCGTCGTTGCGCTTGCCAAAACCGCTACTATGTGTTTTTAGTCAAGTTTTCAGGAG
>FAPJ01015196.1:2482-14676 GCA_001485985.1 Heliconius ethilla aerotome | reverse complement strand
ATTTAATTGAATGAGGTCTTATCTAAAACTAGTAACTTTTCTTATCCCTTCATAGTTAAAAACTTAACTGCAAGAGGTATTGCGTACTCTTAAACCAGGTTTCCCTGTTATACCATCGATTTCTAAGGATAAATCTAAAGTCTTCTTCTTTCATTCTTCTAAAAACAATATTGTAGCAAATCCTAGGAATCTACTACAGACTTTACATAAATAAGTGTAAAAAATCTGAATTTAAGCAGCTTTTTCCAATTTATAAAAATCGTCTATTACCATTCTGGCAGATTTGGACAGTGGCTTTTTCGTTTAGCGCAAAAGTCGGTATAAACGTTTAAAAACTATTATTTTTTTTAATTTATTTGAACTTTGTTTGAATTTGTTTGTTTGGTTATAGCAGGGTAAGCCGAGGGAACCTACCGCACCACCAACTACCGTGCTAACACAAGATATTTAGTTGAGTGCCAGAACATAACGCCAGCTTTATCTTGTAACCAGAGCGAAAAAATGTAAATAATTAGCACTCTTAAGATATGAATTAACTGAAACAAGTAAAAAACTGTTACTTTTTACCTGAACTTTATTTGAAGAATTCTGTTAAATTGGTCAACATTTATGTTTTAATTCCAACACAATCGCCAATTATTGACGCTACACAGAAGTCCGTAACGAATTTTCCTACTTGATTCTAAAGAGCTCTCAAAATGTAACCTTAAACTCTTGCTCTTAAGGCTCTATTGACATCAGTATTCCCTTGTTCTAACAATAATGATGAACTCTAATGAAGTCCTCACTTGTTCTACAGTTAATTTCATGGTGTCCTTTGAAAGGAATTCCTGTGTATTGAATAGAACGGTGTGAAAAGTTAAAAATGCATCTTAAATTTATCACATAGAGCTCAAAATTATATTTGACTTATAATTAAAGCAGAATAGGTCCCTAAATTTAGTTACACTCCTGTTTCATTGAATGGAAGGAAATTAGCTAATTTACGATGATCTTTTCAAGCAGCAACGTTGGACGTTCTCCTCAAAACTTGGCACTTATACAAATAAAATGGCGTTCCGTTGGGAGATATTTTGACAATGTATGAAGCTTAATTATTTAGTATTGTTTAATAACAATGGCCGTTGTAAATGATCGTTGATGTTCTCCTATTGTTTGATATTGTGCTTCAATTATAGTCAATTTATATAAATTTTACAACTTTCAGTTATTTATTGCATTGTAAAATAATAATTATTAGTTTATAGGACGCAATAAATGCTGCCATTAAAGATTATAGCCATTTAGATTATGTAAGTATATTGGAAAAGGCGAAATAAAAAATACTATATTAAATATAGATAGGTATATATATTTTTTTAATATTAAGTTATGTTTTTTTTAAATACCGGTACTAAAATCACTTTACATATTTCCAATTTCTACCAGGTGACAAGATGTACCATTAATTTACCATATAATACAACAGCTGCTTTCAAAGCGGAACCCCGGAACACAACTATTCAATTAGCCACGGCCACACATTGTCATATGATGAACACATGTGAACGACACGTGCCGTTTTTTTTATAAATTTTTAAACACTTAACTAAATATTTGTTTATGTGAGAGTAAATTGTATAATTGTTTTTAGGCTTCTGAATTATATCTGAGAATATTTTTTCTTTTAGCTTCACGCGGTATCCCGCACGTAGTGTAAGCAGAGGGAATCCGGGAAATTAATATTAAGACACTCCGTTCCCACTGAGAGACTACCGTTCCCTGCTTTCCACCGAATTCTGAGGTTTTGCGTCTTGTGTTCGTTACCAGAGCGAGAAAATGAAAATATTAGATATTACATTTCCCCCAGTAGAAATCGAATGCACAACTGTCACTCTTATTCCCTTAATCACAGCCTTATGTCACTGAGCCACGATGTCTTTATTAATACATATTTTTTTCCTTAGTTAATATTGAACTATACAAAAATATATAAAAATAACTAGAAACGTATTACAATTAACTACTCTTTTGTTATTTTCAATATAAATAACCATAAAAGGAAGCCGCAATACACTTTAACTAAGTACCTACAATCATTGGCTAATAATTACAATGTATGGCAAGGAACAGACCGCACGCGTTGATGTCTTTATAAGGCAGAGTGTTAAACAAGTTTACGCAGGCCAATTTAATTTTATACGTTTTGTATGTTTCTGTAGATATATTTTAGTTTGTTATATATTTACATATATATATAACAATCGAAAATATTATAACTAGTATTAGTACTACAGTAATTATTAAAATTGGGCGATGTTAGACAGCATTTCGGTATTACCATAAGATAAAACAATCCTGACTGAAGCAATACCTATATGGAATTTAAAATTTATTTAAATAATAAGAATATGCTATAAATTATGGAATAGACGATATAAATAGACGTTTTCATATAGCCTCTTGTTGCGTTAATCGAAATATGCGCATAGTAAACGTTAAATAAAAAAGTCTTATCAATTATTTTTCTCAATTTAAACATGTTAAAATATTAAATGTCAATTAATTAATGATAAAATAAGCAAATATTGCGGAAATATACTATTATAATTAAATACTTGGAGCCACGTGGTGGCACAGTTCAGCAGGTTTGGTGTGTTCTGATTGGCCGCCGCCGCCCCTCCCACTGCGCGTGCGCTGACTCACGCGGCCGGCCCCACTATATTGACATGAGAAAGTATTCACACATCATTGACAATTTACTTTATTATACGTTATAATGGAGGAATGAATTTAAAATATTAACTTTTCCATGAATTGTGGTAATATTGATGTTTTTGTATGCAACATATTTATGGGCTGAAATGATTATTAAATATTTTATATATATAATCAAATTCCATCTTTGTGGAGATTTAGTTATGATAAAAATATTAATTCTTTTAAAGTTTTACTATAAAACATTATAACTTGCTTACCTTTAAACTATACATAGTATTTTAACAATCTTGTTTTCATTATTTTTTCCTTGGAACTGGTTACTATTGCTTAAAAAAGTTCTTATTACTTTTTTTTTATAAACAAGTTTGTAGCAAAATCTATAATTTAGTTAATGTTATATCTGTAACTTTAAAGTATCTTACAAAAGCTAATAATCTTATGATATTACGTATGTATTATTACAGTATTAATTAACTACGTACCTATATCTTTTTCCAAATAAAGTTTACCTGTATTTTTTTAACTTTATTATCTTATAACCTTATATTAAAGTTAACTAAACTTACACAACTAAAGCTTCACACTCACTTCTACCAAATCAAAAAATTGGATATCGATCAAACAAAAAAAAATCCCTACGATAATCCATTACCTAATTGCGTAATAAAAAAAGCAGGCGGGCGAGCAGGTAAGGCCTCCCTCCACGACTCCGCCTCGGCGGTAACGCGAGATCTCGTCAGAGTGTACCGTGCGCTGCTCGACCGCGCTCATGCCGCGGGTCCGCCCATCGAAATGAAGTGGCTGTGTATGTTTGTGCTTTTTCTGTGTTTGAGGTGTGAAGCCGCGAACAAGCCCAGGAGAGGACGAGGAAGTATGTGGTGGTAAGTCAGTTTGGTTATCTTGGTTAAGTTTTGTAGCATTATTCTTATATTTTGCTATGATATTTGTATCATTAAATTATATGTAATGTTATTTACAGTTTGTGTAATGTCAATCAGATGTCGTAAATTTCATATTTTCCATAAATAATTTATATTAAAAATATAAATTAGTGTTCTCAACTTCAAACAGTAATTAGTTTTGTAGAATATTATATTTATAAATTGTCAATAAAAATACTTAGACGAATACGTAACAAGTATCACTTTCTAAATCTCGAAATTACTATCGATATATCTCTATCGTCATCGATAAAACCAGTACACATTGTTGATCACACGCTCAAACAACTTCCTCTATAAAGGAGAGGAGATAATTAGCGAATCATTAAAAAAACTCGTAAACAGACGCGCGCGATATCGCTAATGGTGCTGTTAAACTTAATGCATCCTAAAACTTGCATCGTGCGAGCATTACATGAATTATTATTAGGCTATAAATAAAAGTATGCCAGATTATGCACAGCATATGCATAACAATATGCTAATATGCCAAATATGTTTTAGTTTTTATTTATTAAATAAAATTATATTATTTTTAAACTGATTCTAATCTTCTTCTAAGTATAATTATTTATGGTAATGATTATGGTTCTTGTAATATCATGTTAAAATGAAAATATTTAAGTAGTCGTCAACGCGTGAGCCGAGTGACGGACGTCAAAACTATATTTGCACACACTATCGCCCGGCTGCTGGTATGCGACAACCCTAATCCCTGACGCACAGTGTATACGCTCTATTAGAATAAATTAATTATAAAAAAAAATAGGAATTTTTTAAAATATGAAACATTTTTTATAATAGGCATATACTAATGTAAATATAAGGAAATTTCTTTAAATAAAAACTGTTTATAATCTGTTAAAATGAAATAAACATAATTCGTTATCACGGAATTGGCTAATTTATAACCAAAACAAATTCACGCTAATTTTACTCCGTTCATATATTTTCACGTTTATAGCGTCATTTAATTTAGAGATATATTTCGGAGATACAGTTTTAATTACTCAATTTTTTTATGTCCGTATAAAATCAGTGAACATAAAAAGTTTTACTTTACGTTTAATCGATTACCTTTGAATTTCCTTTTTATATGCTAAAATAACACAAGTTATTATTAATTTCTTTAGTAATATCTACTAATTTTATCCGACGGTAATAAAAAAGATCTGTAACAGATTCTAAAAAATAATAATATAATATAATTAATAATAATCTCTTATTAATATAGTTAAAATATTAATACGTATATTAATAATATTAAATATTACCGCTGTATTAAACAGTAGGCGGTCGGAATTATCCGTAATCAATCACCTTACGTCCGCGCTTTAAAAGCTAATACTCAATAATGATTAATTGCTTCATCAAGTCACTATAGTTTATAAAATTATTTTAACACTTTTTTTAGGAATAATAATTTCAAAATAAAACTTAAGTATCAAATTAATATTGACATGATGAATTTTAATATTTTCAATTAAGGCCTAAATTCTTCAATCGGAAAGCGTCTTACTGTAAAAACGATGATTACAGGTTCTTATCTCATTCTGGGAGGAAAAAAAAGCTAAAAAACCCCTTATATTTCTTTTATCTGAATATATAATATATTATTATTTAATATCAATGAAAAAACAACATTTAAATAGAATGAAGATAAGAGGGGCAAAGGAGAATTCTAAGTAAATATAGTTGTATAAAAATGTATGAAGTTTAAAAATGTCCATTCTATAATTTTATAGTTACTTAAAAAAAACTTATCACACGCTATCAGTGTGAGATACAGTGGCGCGTGCGCATTGCATTAAGCAAATATACTCTTGTTTGTGTAATTAACTAATTTGAGTGGAAGTTTAGATACGAAAATTTTAACGAAAAATTCAATTTGAATATATATTTAAAAGTAATATTTTTATTTATGAAATAATCAAAATTGATGTAAAATTGTAAATAATGCTTACTTTAGGTATTATCAATTACATTGCTGCGTAAGCATCTAAAATAAGTTACCGACCGACGGTAATGTGTTTATAGGCAATATTATATATTCATACATCGTTAAGTTAAAGAATTAACTTATCAATTATAATAAAAAAAAATGTATCTTAATTTTCCATCATCTATTATTATTCTTTATCAGAATATTAATTTATTTTTTTTCTTAAATATATCAAATTTAATGAGAAATAACTATAGTTTATTATTTATTTCAAAAAATATTTTTATTTTGATTCTGGAAATACTTTAAAAAGTATATTCAAAAATTCTTAAAAAATCCTTAAAGATATAATAGTTACTTAAATAATCAACTACGTTTAAAACACAAAAAACTACCACACCTCAATTATTCAATTAGTATTCATAGCTCATACGACTTACTAAATATTACATTACTTCATATCGTAGCTGCGTTGCTTTATAAATAGGTATTTTATATCTCATTAATTTAAATTTTGTATGAAAAATGTACTTTTTATATCAAGAAAATAATAAAGTTAACGAGTTTCAGTTTTCATATTTTGTTATTCATTTGTAGCTTCACGCTGTATCACGCACATGGAAGGATAGACATAGGGAATTTGGGAACCTAGTGTTAATATACTTAGTTCTTATTATTAATTTCAATTCCGCACATTCCGCCGAATTTTGGAGGCACTGCGTGTAAATTAATTAACTATTAAATAAAAAATATATTTAAATAAGTTATTATATTACACTTATTATAATTTTATGTATGGACAGATAACCCTAAGCCAAAATCAATTTGGACTTCCTACCAGAGTGTTACAACACTAATTTCACGCTTTTTAATTGTACCAGACTAGTTTTGAAACCATTTAAGTATCAATTATCATATATTTCCACATCATATATGTACATATATTTGCATGTAAATATAACTAATGGTCTATATCTATTAAAATATAATTAATTAACTCAACGTCTTATGATTATAATTATTTAGCTAGAGGAACTAATTATTTAGGAGTAAATATATGTATATAAGGGGGCACGGAATCCTGTAAAATATATCTATAAGTTTAAACATCTAATGTGGGTGTAAATATGGCTTTTAGTTCCTAATTAATAATAATATAATTATTGTACTATATAAGTGATATTATTATCACCACAAATAGTTTAACTGGGGATATAATTGTGATATTGTATAGATATATCTTTATATATCTTTCCTATATCTTTCCTTGAATTGATATTAAATCGACACCTAAACCTAGCGTTAAGACATAGTGAAGTCATAAATTTCAATCTAAAACAATATTTCTAAATTTCATAGAAACTGTCTTGAAGTCGGTCACAATATTTAAGTTTCCTTATACACTTAACCGTGTGAATTTTAACTCCGTATTAGAGTCCAGATACTGAATATAAATCAACATCACACGTAAACGCCGCCTTCATAAATAATCAATTAAATACCTATTTCTAGACTTCAGATACTTTGAAATATATAATATTTATTGACCGCTTATATCAATAGTTAATAGGTTGCTATTTACTACCTATACCTATTAAGTACCTCATTGTCTTGAATCGGTATAGATGTCTTAGGTAGATACTTGTATATTCTTTATATAGAACTAGCGGCATGAGCGCGGCTTCGCCCGTTTAAACTTGTTATAGCCAAAATTTCTAAATGTTTGATAAAAAATAATAAATAGAAATATTTATATCTTCAATATTCGGTCTAGTGTCTTCGGCGTTGTTGCGGCACTTCACAAGCAATGCCACCAGAATTCAGGAGAAAATGGGACTCGAAAGTATCTTAATGGAAGCGGTGTCTCTTGATCATTAGGTTTCCTCAGCCTATTCTTCTATATGCAGGGATACATCATGAACCAAAAAAAAAGCGAAACCCTTTTTGCTCAGAAATGTGTCCATGAATCAAGCTACATACAAACATTTTGAAGCTTAAAGGCGGAACAGCAAATCGTCGAGTTGAGAAAAGAAAATATTTGTTATTTTGACACATTCACACAGTCTTTATCGCTGTCCAAACATAACGCTTGCTCGTGAAAGCTATTCATTATATTACCGAGGTCCTCGTGTCTTTTATTTGTTCTCCGACGTGACAAGTGTAACTTAATGGACACAAATATACCCATCCTTGCCTTGGCATTGTTTCTACTGGTAATAATTAAATTAACACTTCTTTAAAGAATTTCTATCAAAAATGGGATTTCTATATGAAACTTATAAGGAAAAGTATTCAACTCTTGACTAAAGTTTTCAATGTTTTCCAATTAATTATTAAAGAAAATTACACATAGCTAAAACATTAAAATCTTAAGCAATTTCTATGTACAGTACTTGCCTAATGTACTTTGAAATAGACGCACTTTAAAGTATTATTTGAACTGGCTGCGTCTGTCCTAGTTAAAATAAACCAAAATATATGATAGTTTAAAGCGCGGTCAAACTCACGTCGAACTGTCTCCATGAATTCTCGAAGGAAATGAGAATTTCCGACGAACGCTATATTTACGTAACACTTGACTACAAAGAAAAGTAAATAAGAACTAATACGATTTACAGCGCTCCGGGCTTCGTTTTTGTGAGTTTTACCTTTATTATGTAACTTAACATGAGAACCGTACTGTATTTAATTGATTGCAGCGCGTACACTTCGCGTGGACTGACAGAAAACGAGGTTTTTAGTTAGTTTAAAGAGCAATGGATGGTGTTGTCGATTTTGGAGCGTTGTTTCTTAGGGTATGTGTACAATAGGACGGAGCTAAAGGCCGAGATGTCGATCGTTCTCCTCGTATTTACATACTGGGCCCTCAAGGATTAATGCGCGACGCAAATATTTATCTAAACGTCTGCAGATTGACAGTTCAGTCGTCAATTGTTTGTTGTCTTCACCCAAATGAGCGTTTTCGTTGCACCCCTTGCCTTAAGTGGCTTACGGGGTGTTTGTTCTATTTTTTTCTATGTTCTCTGTGGGAAGGTTTTTTTTATTTGTTTTTCGATTAAAAAAAATGTTTTGGCTCTATGCATTTAAGCATCATAATAATATTAAGGTCAGTCGTGGCGCAGGGGACCAAGCGTGCAAGCGCGACCCGTTGTATGTTCGATTCCCACTCGAGGAAGTAAAATATAAAGATGTCTTCATTTGTTCTATCTGGTGTCAAGACAAAACTCGGCGTTGAGTTCCGCCACTCAACAAGCAACGCCTCTAAAATTTGGCGGAAAGTCAGGTGCGGAAATGTCTTAATGGGAACGGAATGTCTTAACATAGGTTCCCAGGTTCCCTCTGATTTCCCTTATATATGCGGGATACAGCGTGAAGCGAATGCGATGAATAACATACACTACACAAAATTCTCGTACAACACGTAACCACGTACGTTTCACTTAAATCTAGAGTTTTAGTGTGTGAACAAAGCGTGGGCGGTGACCTCATTTACCATATAGGAGACGAACATCTCTAGCATCTTAACAAATATTTGTTAGCGACAAATAATGGAATCAGCGGCTTTCTGCTAATTAAAATAGGTTGCCCAAATAATAAACAAACTTGACATAAAATTTTAACATATACATTTAATTTCTATACACGGATAAATCTAATTTCTATACTCATAATAAAAAAAATAATCTTAATGTTTTCTTTAAGTTTAACCACGAGCAAATTGATTGATATCAGTTACAAAATATTAAGATTTGTATCGCAATAAATTGACAACTTAATTAGTCAACATTATAATTAATGACATCACTGATAGTGTATCAAATATCTAATAACTTGTGGACCTGCATTTAGAAACAGGTTGTCGCACTGCAAATCTCGAATGCGTATCGTTGTTTAGACATTAAAATAAACAACAGAAAGCTCCTCATTTACTTATATTTTTATTTTTACAGGGGTATTGCGAAAGCTGGCGAGCCCAATAATCTGTCACCGGTTTCCCCTGGAGTTTTGTACATGGACCCAGCAGTTCACGCGACGCTGAGGAGGAAGCAACGACGGTTAGCTCGAGAAAATCCTGGAGTCTTAGCAGCGGTCGCCAAAGGAGCCAGTATGGCAGTAGCGGAATGCCAACACCAGTTCAAATATAGAAGATGGAATTGTTCTACCAGAAACTTCCTCAGAGGAAAGAATTTATTTGGAAAAATTGTTGACAGAGGTAAGTTTTTACAAGTTATTTAAAATCTTATTCACTTTTAAGCAATATGAGTAATAAAATTAATATACACTCGTATAGACATGTTAGTGTGTTGACAGAAAAAATGAGCAAAAAATATTATATAAACGATGCAGTCACAAGAATCCCAGAATAAGATGCTTTTAATTTGATAATAATGTATTCAGAATATAGCGTGTTGCCTCTACCTACTGCAGAGCGCATTGCCTCAATAAACATAAAGTTTTAGTTTTATAAATTGTTTATTATAGATTTAATTAAGAATAAATTTTGATAAAGACTGACAAGTTAATGCCTAAGCCACGATTATCCTTTTGGCAAAGGTGAAAAAAACAAGAAGCTTAAATAGCGAATATGAGAACACGCGTCATTCTTTGTCTCAATTTTGTCCCAAATAAAAAACGAAACATTAAAAAGAACTTAAGAAGATAATCTCTAAATACCCATCGAGGATACCAAAGGAACAGATTACGAGGCATTGAGACGTTTAAGCGATTTAAAAAAACACGATTTAAATTTTCTTTTCTATATTGAATTGAATAAAAAAGTTATTTTTTCAAAGAACAAGCCTTAATCCGAGTTACAAAGAGTGGCTACAAATTAAGTGATATCTTTAGTTGGCAACCCTTTTAGAAGATGTTATCAGCGTCCACCGGGAGGGTAGCGCCCCGGGGGCATCTATAAAGGGCTCATCAAGATAAAACATCCTGGATCAATTACATGCGACCGAGTGACGTTCGAAATCTCGTTTGCCGATGGCCCTTTTATTTGTTCTATTACTTTATTCCTTTCACGTTTTTTTTATATGACATCAATTGATTTGTTTAAAATTTATGGAAAAATAAATTTTATTTTAACAACAATTTTTGCTACATCGCTTCGTTACTCCAGTGTTAAGAACATTACAACAATAGAATTAGTATCAATTCCATTTAGTTAACGTGAATATAGATGTTATCTATTAGATAAAAATCAACAAATAAGTACTTTAAAGCACCTAAAATTTAAAATTTCTTTTCATAAAGCCGTAGTATGTGAGCGTCCAACAGTGTACGTAAGTTATAATAAAGAAGCGAGACTAAATTTTTTAAAAGGTGCACTTACGAAAATTAAAATGTTATAACAACGCTTTTTTCGTTCTCATATTATAATTTCATCGTAATAAAGTCCCTATTATACATAGAAATACGGTTGAATATAAATGGTTTTGAGTTATCGCGACTGTAGATATTAAATTTGCTTCTCAAATCAGGGCTGCCCTATCTCCGGTGTCCGATTTCGATGCTTTGTGCACGATATGCCTTATTATGAGCCTGCGAACTGCAAACATCTGGTCCTTACTTCACATTATTCGCTTATCCACAGCAAAAAAGAACTCGTATTGTAAATCTAAACTATCTTTTTATTAATTTTTTCGACTTTTTTATTAGTGAACCAAAACAAATTCGATTAGGAATGATCGTAACATTTCTGTTGTATCAAACACAATTGGAGTAAAAGCGTCTGTTTTCTTCGGGTCAGGCGGTAGTGAGGGGTTATCTTCAAAATTAAAAGCGTTCGTTAAATTATCGAATCTAATTCCATCATTTTATATTTGAAGCCGGTGTATGTTTTATGTAGGACTGCGCGTGCGCAACGGTTATTGGCCTTTCGCTTCTTACGTTAATGAAACGTGCAAACGTAATTCGTAAATGATATCTCTATTAGCTTGGACTTAGTTGTTACTTGAAAGTGACATTTTAAAAAAGCTTGAAGGTTAACTTGAACAATAAAGTCCAACTCGTTGGGTCACATTTAAAATAATGCAGCTTTATATAATTAGTTTGCAAAATGAATCGTTATACAAATATTTAAAACCTGCCAGACATCACCGTATTTAGCAATATCATTATTATTGTAACGATCTTCAAACAATATATAAAATGGAGGTCGACCGAAGGTTACACCAAATTAAGGTATTTTAATATTAATTCGAGCAGATAACGTAACATTTTAATAAATTAATAAATTCTTATTGGTCAATAATTGTGTATTGATTTCTATGTTTACTTTAATGTATTAAGATAAAGTCGATGATATGTGAACGACGGCGAAATAAACATCTTGCTGCCTAAATGGACTTGTTCATTCACTAAATCGAGAGATTTAAATACGACTCAAATTATTAGCTACATTCTATTAAGAATAATGAACATTATTAAGACCTATAATGACCGGCCATTACTCACATTTATTCGGCTTTTCGAACAGCTAAAAATAATAATAGACTCCGAGGAAACAAAACGCCTAGAGCTAATTCCCGAATAAATATCTACATTATATTTGGATACAATCTATTAACAAAGTCTCGAAATCATTTTTCTAAATTAAAATCCAGACA
>FAPJ01015184.1:1094-12532 GCA_001485985.1 Heliconius ethilla aerotome | reverse complement strand
TCCTTTTTCCATAAAAAAAAAGTGTTTTCAGATACGTCCGTTCTAAATTTTTAACCGGAATCATGAGACATTGCGTGTTGAGTGGCGGAACTTAACTCCGTGTTTTGACTCGATACCAAAGCGAAAACATGAAAATAATAAATATTCCACCGAGCAGGAATCGAACTAACAATGGTACGCTTGTGCCCCTACGTTATGACCGCCTTCATCGGTGTTTTTTTCCTTTGCCCAATATTAAAATATTTACTAATTTTCTTAAAAATATTAAATAATTTACATTATCTTGATGTAATAATAATATATATGTAAATAATTTTAAAAATAAATTAGGTTAAGCTTAATGACCAAAAAGCTACAAGCTCTCTAAATCACTTACACGTTTTTAAATATATTTTAAAATGTTAATGTGACCAAAATAAAATGGCTATCTATAGCTCAGAGTGAGTTGGTCCTTGGGGACTTTTCTAATTGGTCGTTTTCTCTGCAAGTAGGTCAGCCTTCCAGTGCCGGCTAATGGTAGAATTGGCTTATAAAATGGCAGAGCGGAAACATTACACTAGTGATGTATTAAAATTAAGCTTTCCAAATTTTGTTTAAATGTAATTTTCATTTACTTTTTTATTATAATTAGGAATGAAACATGTAAAAATTGCTATCAAATCCGTCATAATGGCATAGACGTGACGGTTGCGGGTTCAATTCCTACTCGAGGGAATACATGATTTTCTTCTCTTTGCTACATGAGTAATAAGATAATAAGCGACGTTGAGTTCCGCCACTTAAAACGCATTAACTCAAAAAACGGGCAGTGCCTGGGAGTATCTTAACACCAGGATATCTCTGCCTGCCCTAAATAAAGAAGGATACTATAAAAGAAAAACTGTTTATATATATTTGAACTCACTCTCTTATACAGAGGCAAAAGAAGAGAAAATTTAAGTAATGAATAATGTATTTTCTTCTTCATTTTTTCAAGCAATATTGTATCGACGAAATCAAACTCCACACTTTGCCAAACCAGGAAAACCAAAATGCTTAAAATAATATACGCTTAATCGGAATTGAATTCACAACCATTGCTTTGTTTATCTAGATACTAGCTTTTCTTTTACTGCGTTGAAAGAAATAACTTTAGATTAGCATGATATAAAGGCGTTATATCTCTCTCGCTTTGTAGAGCTTTATGATAAATTGTTTTAACTAATGGTTATCTTGTTAACTGTTACTCTTACATTACTTAAATGAAGTGTGTGTAATAAATTATTTTAGTTTATAATACATTGGTTTCGAATATAAACTATTAATTATAGATTATTTAGGCAAATAAAGGCAGTGGTGGTACAGCGGCACAATGTCTGATTGTAAAAGCGACGGTTATAGGTTCGATTTCCATCTCAATAAATATAATTATTTTTATTTTCATGTTCTAGTACCAAGTTAATGCGTGGCGTAGAGTTTTATCACTCAAAACGGATGTATCGAAAATTGAATCTGTTAAGATACTGACGTGACACTAAGGCCAGTCGGCCTAAAATAGGGTTGCCTCTAACGTAGGCTAAACTAATCAATATTTAAAAATAACGATTTTTCATATTACAATAGAAATAAAATAATTACAATTTTCATTATTAGTAAACGAAGCAAATAGAAAGTCACGGAAAATAGTAAAAGGAGTCGTGTTTCAGCTTAAACATTGTTCTGTTTCACCCTAACAGGGAAAAGCGTAGGTTTTACATAGTTGTTTGGTTTTATGGTACTTAAGGTAATGTAACACCGTAAACGTAACCATTATTACGCTATACTATAGCTATATGAGACACTTGAATTGAGCTTAAATGTATGTTAGGATATTCTACTAACATTTACTATTTCCATATTTATTTCGAATGTGTTTTGTGGTATGCCCAAATGAGACAGAACAATGAAAAAGAAAGAAAAATGTCTCCCTTCGTTTGTTAGCAAAATACATGTACATATAATTGCTATGTAGAGTCGGTAAAACAGCTTTTATCTATACAAGAAAACTTACAAGCATTATATTTTTTTTAATAAAATTTAGTAAAAGATACAAATTATTATTATTATTTAATAAACCTGGTTCTAGTTTTAACTCCTACGCGGGATCATCAATTATTTTCAATTTCTCGCTCTGGTAAAAAACAAAGCGCGGCGTTGAGTTCCACTGTCTAATTAAAAAAAAAAAATTAAAATCGAGGTTCCCACTGGCTACTCTTGTCTATGTGGATACTACAAAAAAAAAACTAGAGAAAGACTCTACAAAAAAATAAAAAACGAAATATACATATTTTAATTGTACTAATGTAAGATTCTTAATTAGTACAAAAATATCTAAAGAAATAATCGCTCGCATAAAACATTGTACGAAGCTTCATTTCTTATAAAATATGTAGAAGTAATTCCGTCGTTAGCACCTACACCTGATGCCGAGTGGATTGGTTTTATTTCGACTTTGAAGTTAAGCTTAGGGGAATGAAATATATAATTTTCATTAAAGTTGTATTTAGTCGTATCCATTCTAAGAATTATATATATTTAGTTTATTTTAATATATTTCCCCGAATGGGACTCAAACCCACATCCGCCGCGCTCTAAAATAAATACTCCTTAGAAATATTAGTTCATGAATAAAAACATGAAATAAGCATTAACTCTATATTTATAATACTTAAAATCTTAGGATTTTCCAGTAATATCGACATAAATAATTAATTTCGATCACGTCGGTCCCAAATCATACTGTGATATGAGCGCTACGTTACTCTATAGAACCCCTTCCGAGCATTTTTTAAAAGTCAGCAAAAATCTACCTTTTAGATATTTCATAAAGAACCCATAAAGTAATGAATAATAAACTTAAACTATATAATAATAATAATAAAATTATAGTAAAAAAAATAGAAAGTAACTTATAGAAAGCCTATTGATGTTATTCGGAATATCTTACTCTTCTAAAGATGTTCGTGTAGAGACCGCCTCACTTTAAACGCGATAATTCAGGGTTCGATTTCCATTCAAAGAATATTTATACTTCCTCGCACTGATAACAAAACATAGGGCGGTCTTAAACTCCACCATCTCAACGTTCAATGCTTGGAAAATTGGGCGGAAAGTAGGGAGTGGAGTGTTAAGATTGCATTTTATAACCCTGTTATGTGCGAGATACAGCATGGCGCTAAAGACCAAAGAATACCCCTTAGATTAGAAAAACAATAGAAATGTGATTGGTTTTTTAAGATTAAACTGAATTTCAGTAAAAATTACCATTGCTTGTTGAGAATCAACAAAAGAAATCAAACAGGACGTTATGGGACGATCTCGTTATCCTTCTTTACATAAATATACCATAAATTTTCAGAGAACAGACACGTCAATGCGAATGGCCGTTTGGAATGTCGTCAGCTTTTTAGGCTCTGCATCCTTTCTTGTGTATTTTCAATAGATTATGTTGAATGTGAATTCGTTTAAAGAAGCTCGTGAGGAAACCAAGTCGATTGTTTTTAATATAAACAGGTTTAAAAAATAAATAATACTACATAATTGAATTTTTCTTACTAAATTGGGTATAGCTTCACGCTGCATCTTCTATATAGCAGAGTAGGCAGAGGGAGCCTAATGTTAAGACACTCTTTTCCTTATTTTTCAACTGATTTCAGAGACATTGCTTATTGATTAGTGTTATATTAAACAACGAATGAGAAAAGATGTCATGTCATCCATTATATTCAATTGTTAGTTAATTTCCGTTTGACCTTTCGGGCGAAGCAGCAGGAAGAAGTTAGTGAAGACAAAACTTTAAGCGTTACTACGAAACTCTACTTTAGTTGAAATTTCACTAATTATATAGTGACATCTGACCACAAGTCTTTCCGAAGGCGTGCTAAAGTTTTACCTTCGTGTAAAGTTTTAGATGAAGTTCGATTAAAGTGCAGAAATTTGGTTTGTTGTTCCTTTATTACTTATTGGTTTTAGTATGAACCGTAAATCTGTTTACTGTCTTGACATGAATGTAAAAGTTTAATATTCTAAAGATATTTATTATATCTTTTTTTAGCTTCACTTCACGCTGTATCCCGCAGCAGCAGCGTGGGCAGAGGGAGTGTAGTGTTTAGTCATTCCGTTCAAAAGACACTGCCCAATGTTCGAAACGTTGCATGTTATGATAACTCAACACTGAATGTCTCAGACATTGGGCGTATCGATAAATATATTATGTATTGTGCTTAAGTTAACAACATAGCTTAAGTTTAAGATTATTGATATAATGTCAATACATTTACATTTAAATACATTTAGATTCTGGCTAAGCTGGGTAGACAGGGAGAACTTCAAGACGCCACATTTCGCCTGTATTCGAAACATTTTACGGTGAGTGGCTCGATTCCACGTCTTAATAAAGCTGTGAAAAGAACATACTTTGTTTCCCTCTTCCCCAGTGGAAATTGAACTCACCATCATCATGCTTACAGATGAACGGAAATATACTAGTTATTATATAGATCTATTGTTAATAAATTGTTCCTTAATTAACAACAGTATCAAGAATTGATGTTAATGAAGCTTACTTCAATTAAACGTATACATTATATACGTTAATAGATACGAGTACATAATATGCATATTTCATACTAGATATAAATACAAAGAGTTGTAGTGAAGGGGCACAAACACAACAGGAACATGTGGTTCGATTGCCACTCGTGGAAATGAAATATTTAATATTTTCATTTCTTCGCGTGTCGAGGCAAAGTGCGACACTCTATCTATATAATACGAGCAAAAAATATAAAAAACAATTAAACCTAGGGCCTTTCTGAAATAACAAATATATATAAGCAAAACAAAAAAAATAGTTATTTTTTCTTTCCTTTTTCGTAATAGAATAAAACAGATTCGAAGTAAACATTTTCATTAGCATTCAAGAAAGCAACAAAAGGTGGACGTGTCGCTGACAAATTACATTGTGTGAGACGAATAAAGGGAATTGATTTACTCAGACAATTCCGATTGGAAATGGTTTTTTTTCTTCTGTACACATTTTATATTTTATTGTAGATTCGTTTTTAACCAATTTTAAAAAAAAATGGTATTAGTTTGACATGTTGTTATATGATATTATTAGAGTTGGATAATATTTGAGTGCTAAGTTTCGTAAGTATACGAATATATACAGATTCTTATCCAAAAAATTTTCTCCCATTTTTTGACTTTACAGTTGAACTATGAAAACGAAAATATTTGCCAATCGTTGCCAAGGGTAGCATACCACAACCATTAGAACTCTACGGAATTCATCCTCCCCATCATCATCCTCCCCAGACGGCAGTAGGTTTAAAAGCAAATATGAAAGTCACCCGAGAGTCTAGCGAGAGCTAGAATTCTAATAAACAGAGCTAGTGATATAAAAAGTGAAGGCGAACTTCTCTAGCAATATTACAGTCTGTAAATCAAAGGGGCAACTCAAATATAAAGTACGTGTATAAAGTTTTTTGCTGTTCACTTCATGGAACTACATGGGAGTTGTAGTTATTAAATAACTTACTTTTGATTTGACTTTTCTCATCTCGTATTCATTTACTTATTGTGAACCATCTGAGAGAGAGAATCTGTAGACTTATAAATTCTAATTACACAACTAATAAAATTGATGAAAAATATACGCTTAAATGTGTTCATAGTACTACAAAAATTATAACAAGCCCTTATATGTATAAGAATTTAAATAAAAAAATCTTTCATTCTATACTATATATTCAATGCATTTTATATTCAGTTTTAAACAAAAATATCTTACATAAGAATAATCTCCTGAGTAAAATCGAACCCACTCCCAGCAAGTAAAGTAAAGAGCTTCTCTACTGCACCATATCGTTTTCTTTATAACAAGCCACTAGTTTTAAGATTGCTTGTTACTACAATTATAGAGCTTTTGCCATTCAAACGAAATAGGGTGAAAATGAAAGAAAATTAACAGCCTTGCAAAGGGAACAGGCTATATAATTGCTGTAATTACTGAAACTGGAGCACCATGTAGAAATCTTAAAGTTGTTTCTTAATAAAGTTTCAAGATTTTTTAGAAAATAGTACGTAATTGCGATGTCAATTATACAATTTTTTGTAGTGATGTATTTTTTGGGAAGTTATTAACAATTTCTACTGATTTATTAATCAATTTTCTACTTAACCTACATATTAGCTTTAGTAAGTTATTGCAATAAGACCCACTTATTTTAGAAAAATACTAAAATTTGACCTATTACCTACTAATTACTATTTTACTAATTACTAATTTCTTTATATATTACAAATTTAAGGCCCAAATAACCAAACAAGACATAGCCCAAGAACCCTCTCTTCTATTTCCCATCAAAACACGTACACGAAAGCTCTATACGTAAAACTAGATGTATGCTATTTTCACTGGCGAGTTACAACTCCATTAGACAAGACAACCTCTATGGATCTAGCTTAACAGCTTTAGTTAACTTTAGATAGTTTTAGTTCAATTTCATATACCGAGACCATGTGTGGCTTATAATGTTTACTGTGATGAATTGTAGAGTGATTTTACGTAGAAAATAGTGATATCCATATCCTGGCTAGAATGGCTTAAAGCTTGAAGTAAGTTTCCTTGTCGTTTCTGATTGGGTGTGGTGTCGGTGTGTATATAATGAATTATTTTCTTCTGCCTACCGTACTATAAAAAAGTACCGTACCGTACCGTATTATAAAAAAAAACTTTAAATTTCGATAGTTATCTAAAAATATTACTTTAGCCATTTTCAATTTATTTTGGTACCAGCGTCAATTTCATACAAATTTTGCTGTATTAGAAATATCGTATTATTTTTCTTCTTATTTCACATTATGGATTTGTCTCGACAATTTCTTAATATTTTCTTAGACACCAATGTTCAAAGCACTTAAGCTACTTAAGTAAATCTTATCTCTTCACTTTAAGTTCACTGCAATCCACAAGCCGAGCGCAGGCAGCTTTCAAGTCAATTTATACACTTAGTAAGTAATACATCCTCTCACGTTAGCCTTTGTTGGTTCCAGTCAAATAGCTTATGTAATAAAAGATATTAAATACCTCACGACAAATATAGGAAAAAATATAGGTGAAATACAAGACGTCCAAGACTTGGACGGTTTCCAAGAGGCGCGGGTTCAAATCCTGCTACGTTCAAAAAGTTTTATACGTTTTCTAAAAAGTATTTTCTTTCCTAAGTGTTACTTTAAAAAAATAGAGAAATGTTTGATAGAGTGAGCCTAATATTAAGACAATCTATCTTTATTTTAAGTAAAAGTCTAAATCTAAGCTACAATATAGAAGCAGAAAAGAAACAATTTTTTCCAAAGAAAACCAAAAAAAAATTGTTATGCAACTAGTAATATTGTACATGTCTTTCCACTGACCATTGAGCGTAGCCAAATCTTTGCAGCATCTGACTGTAAAGATTCACCCCCATTTTGGGGATTGAGTTATCTTCCTTTTGGTTAGACAAAGTGAGTTACGCATGTAACATATACATTTTACATTTTTAGCTTAAAGAGTGAGTGAGCAAGCCCTAAAGGGTTATAGATATTTTTATATGCACTTTATAAGGAAATTCGTCCATATATTTTTAGATTAAGCGGATATTACCAAACTTTAAGCTCGACAGTTTTATGAGAGCGTAACGTAACGGCATCATATATTTTAGTTTGCACTAGGATTTTTACGTTTTTTGTTTTTAATACATGTTTTCCAAAAATATATATAAATATATAGTGCTTACTTTTGTCCTAACATTAGCTTTCATCAGTAGTTTTGCTCACATGGTCAAATGGAATAAGTACATAATGCCTAGTACTCGGACCTATACGGATTATATTGAATCGATTAACGTGATGTACTATATATAGCCCTGTAGCGTTTTATCGAACTTAGAACTATGTCGGCTATAGAGAAAGCACACATTTATATGCTGGTTGGCTGGTTTTTATTTTTCCTCCATCTATATTTTACTTTCAAAAGTTCGAATCCCAAGCTTTGTTGTTATAAACTTGGTAGACAGTTTCAGTTCAGACTTGGTTTTAGACATTTTTAACACGACTTCTATACTTGTTAAAAACTTTTAAGATTTTCAACATATATTTAAAATATTTTTAATGGTTTCTTTTATCTTTTAATAGGAACGTCATAATTTTTATATATACGCTTTTTATATTTACGATGCTTAAGCCTAAGATGGGTGGATGGAAAACCATGGTCCTGATATATGTATGTGAAATACAGCGCGATAATGGTAATAAACATATTATATAAAAGTTTTAAAAGGAATTAACTTGCTTTACCGTAGATGTATATACGTACTGTGTATTACTAATAGGTATTTCAAACATAATTATACTTTTAAATGAAATAAATGTACAATTATAGAGCAAAAAGATTTCATTTAAAATACTAAACTACTTGCTGAAAATATATGAAAAATTCATTTTACTTTTTAAATATTTTAAACTGTAAAATGTTTTAAATGTAAGCATGTCACGACCGAAGCTATTAAATTCTCGTTCGGTTGAAATATTGACTATATGCTGTGGGCACACTGCGGTCACAGTTCTTTTTCTATATTTTTTTCTCAGCCTATCGCCGTCCACTGCTGAACGTAGGCGGGAGGCCTACGTTTGACCACCAACTACCCCGGTCCTCCCATTCCTCTGATGCCAGCCACCTTATTTAAGTCATCTGTCCATCGTACAAGAAAACTAAGAGAATCTATTAAAACTGATATAGCGCAATAAGTGATAAAAGCATCAAACTTTGCTCAAGAAAGTTAAGTACACTTAATGCGGTTGTTTCATCGTAGTCGTCAACTTATTTGTAGCTACTTTGTCAACCTAAATCTGAAAAATTTTCAACCGACAATATCAGTTAAGTATGCTTTAAAATTCCTAAAACTATGTATATTCCATGAAATGTGCGGTGCGTGGAATAAAGTATTTAACTTGCCTCTGTCTACAATCCTATTTGCGGGATACAGCCTGCAGCTAGTTATTTATATTCTAAAGTTTCATCGCATATTTCAGTTGAGCGCATTGTGCCACCGCCTTTGTGTACAGTTCCGATTCAGTGCACCCAACGAAGCTGTAACTCACAGATATTTGCTCTGTGATTTTTACTTCGAATGGAACTGAAAAATGATATAGTTGTTGTATTTCTGGAATTTATATTGAAAATTTAATATTTTTATTTCACCGTAATACTATTGAAAATGAGGTTCGTAGAGATTTACATTACTAGGTGCCGCCTGAACGCGCGTTTGTAGCGTATTAAATGATGTATTTCAATGTTACGAGTATATTGTATATTTTTATAATTCAACATTATAGGCATGAACATAATATTATAAAGTACTAGCGACTTTGCACGGCTTCGAATATTTTATTTCCTAGAATGGGAATCGAATCCACTACCAGTTACGTTTATAGTCACACGCTTGTGTGTCTGCGTCAGGATTGGTCTCAAAGATTATTATTATTTTTACATTACTTTTTTAACTTCACTGTATAGATCTTAGGATTAGATAGAGTATTAATATTATGTCTAATAACAAAACTAGACCTGTTTAAACAGAAATTCTTTCTTAATACAAAAAAGACATAAATATCAACTTAGTCAACGTTCAAGGGATTTCAACCAGCGACATCGCGTGTATATGACAGGGGGTCGCGTCAAATGCTCTACGAAGGCTTTGTCAAAATTTAATTTAAATATTCTGAAGGCTTAAAGCTTCGCTAGAGGCATGACGTTGAAATTACTACCAAATGAGAGCAAACCGCAAAGCAAACCCGACCAATTGTATTTTTAATTAATACTGGACCTTTGGGGTATCGGTGTTTTCTAATTAATTTTTTTTGTCCGTTTCATTATATAATAAATTATTTAAATTAAATGTCTATCTATTAGCTAAATAGTATCCTTCGCAAGTTCAAGTGGAAATAACTAACTGAGAAAAAGCGAAAGAAGTTTTGAGACGATTAACAAAATCTAATATAGAATATAGAGCCTATAGCCTCCTATATAAATGGACTATTCAACATAAAAAGATTTTTTTAAATATAACAACTAGTTGAGAGAGATAGAATGAATGGGACGCTGCACTGACTTATTATAATTTTGTGATTTTAAAAGAGGACAAAATCTGACCAAATAAGAATTTATTGTAAAGAAAGTGTTTAACTGTATACGCTCTGGTGGTTGCTTCTCACCTACACTATATTTAAGTATTATTTCCGTTTTACAGATTTGGTTATACAAAAAGCAGTTAAGGATTTATCAATTCTACTTTTTAGAAAACGTATAGTAAATGTAAGGTAGCGATTTGAACCTGCACCTCTTGGAACCGTTCAAGAGACACTGGTTTATAGGTGGTTAACCAGTGACTCGGAGTGATTATTGTGAAAAAATCACTTTCAAAAAAATATAAAATCGTATTTTTTATTTGATTGTAATCTAAATCAGTCACGAAGATCTCTGCAAAATCTGAAAAAATACGTGAAAATAAAATTGAAACAGAATATTTGTATATATTAATAGTGGTTTTCAATTTTATCGAGATCGTGGGCGAGATTATCTCAGATTATTCGTCTCTCCCGTTTTATCCCTATCTTCATTTGAATAGCATTGATTGGAATTGAAATAAGATTGCTATAAAGGTGCATTCAATGATAGAGTCGATGAAATGTATACATAATGTATTAAGGACGGATAACCGATTGCTATCGGAAATTTATTTATTAGTTCATTTTTAACGCTTCGCTATATATAGCATGTAGCAGAGGCAGAGAGAAGCCAGGAACCTAGTGTTAAGACACTACATTTCCATTAAAACACTTGCATACCCCAAATTCGCGTCGCGTTGACTACCTGCTATGGCGCTGCATCATGACAATCTCAATCTTGGACGAATAACGTGGTAACGATAAAAATACCTATAATTTACATGCAGAAATAATATAGTGTTACGACACTCTGTCTGTTATCTTATTATATTTGTAGTTACAGTAAAAACAACTAAAACATATGGCCATGCTCCATTTAATATCACAGTAACTGAGGACTGTCCTTATATAGAAGTAAGTTGATTAAAGTAACTGGGGACAGTCGAAGCAATTATACGCTTCGTGGATTAACCGCTTTCGAGTTTATACTCAAGTGTTATACGGATGTTCAATTACATGTAGTTGGAAGTGATGGGCTTATATTGTGTGTTAGATTTTGTGTGTATGTCTGTCCCGCTTATAGTAGGGTTCGTAGTAAGAATTACAGCCAAACGCCTTCCAATTGCACCACGATGGCGTTAAAAAACATAGGTTAACAAAAATAGATTATTTTTTTAATTTTTTTTTATCTAATCAGCTTCACGCTGTAT
>FAPJ01015153.1:0-10557 GCA_001485985.1 Heliconius ethilla aerotome | reverse complement strand
GGACAAGTCCTTTTATATATGTATATAGATTTATAGATAACAAATATTACAAACTTATAAATATACTTAATTTAATACATAATGAGATTATACGCCCGCAAACTTAACTTTGTCAACTTTTATAAATTATATTCTAACTTCTCGTTGATCTATAATCCTAAAATAGGCACGGACCCCTTAGCTGAGTACGACTCACACTTGACCGGTTTTTACTGCCAAAGCCACATTATGTATATACATATATATGCACATATATAGTAACATAGCAACATCTTGATATTGCAATGAAATGTTTGTTCGTATCTTTATCAGGCAACGTTCTTGAAATTGTTATACGCAAACTGTAATTATACATAAGAGGTGACCTCAATATCTAGGTGATTTAAATTAACCTACACTTATGTAATGTTGATAGCTCAGTAGTAAGCACAAGATACTATTGCAGTCTACGCAAATTCTATTACGTATACTATAGATCGAGGTAATGAAAATGATTGCCAAATAATCGATTCCAGTGTAGGAATCGAACCTGTAACCGTCGCGGTTACAGTTTGTGTGAGTCTACAGTGCCACTGAGCTAGTAAGAAACTATATTAATATTTTGATTAAGATATTGTTTACAATATATATATATATATATATATATACAAATGTTCTATTTTGTGTCAAAACATTCCGTTTTGCATTTCTCTTTCGAATTTGATATAAAGAGTGGGGAAACTTAGCACCGACTTTTGGTTGTAGGAATTGCTAAATAAATATAAATATGATCATTTAAACTCAAGGTTCTTAACACTACGTTCCCTCAGCCTACCCTGTGAAGCTGATTTTTTTTTACTTTTAACATTTTCAAAGTAATATTCCACACATAGGAAAGAAAAATACTTAAAATAAACATTTATCCATACATATTTCTACAATTCTAGTTCAACTCGTTCTAAGTATTTATATAACACGAGTCTGGTCCAAACAACCATTTAAGTTGAAAGGCGCCATTACGTGAAAATAGTTAGAAAAACTAGTATTATATGGTCGCTGAGATATTTATAGATCGCAACGACTTTTCTTCTAACGACTATGTAACTGTCTTTAAACGGTGCCCACGTTGACTTTTTATTGATGACGCCGGAACGTAGGTATTAGTTGAATAGCGATGGTGTTGGGTTCTAATTCTACTTAGTATTACATGAATTTTTACGTATAGGCAGGTAGAAAATATAGGTTCCCCCTGCCTACCCCGCTATGTACGGGATACAGCGTAAAGCTAAAAAAATGGTATTCCCTAAACTACTAAAGTGTGCAGAACATTAATAAAAAAAAAAATATACACATACATATTTGTAATTTAAACATCTTTGTATGTAACATACAAAAATATATATATTAAATTCACTTCTTACTCCATACCTAAGATGTATCATCCATTGGCGCCAATATGTTTTTTATCATAGCAATGCCATCTAACGAGACCGGCGCATGCGCATCTAGTCCACGAACGGAGAACCGGTGTATATAGAAATAGCTTGGGATGTTTCTTATGGTTTTTATGGTATTATAAGGTGAAATAACTGTAGTGCCATAGGATAACTATTTATAAGTAAAAAAAATTTCTGTTATAGATTTTTTTATTTTTAGCTACGCGCGTTTTTCCCTCATATTAGGGTAAGCAGAAAAAATGACAAAGACAATTCCGTTCCCCAATTTATGCTCATGTTTTTAAGATCGCGTTTTGTAGAAAAGTAAATATATGTAAAATAGAAATATTTCTTCGAATGGAATTGAACCTACGAGCAGTGCCGTCGTAGTCTTTCTTCCATAGCTCGAAGGCTAAATTGCAGTTCTTATAGTTTTCATGCCATTATAATGGTAATTAAATTATTGTAATGAGTGGAAATTTTATGAGCAACAGAACAATTCTAGAATTTTTTTGTCTTTGTATTGAATGATCTGAATTAATTATAAAAGTTCTTTTATTATTTATTCAGTTAAATAAATACTTTAAAACAATTGTTTGCTATTCTTTATTATATTGTTTTTTTTTAACTTAATGCTTAGTGATTTAACACTAGGTTCCCTCTATTAGGATATACATGTATATATAGAGAGCACCTAGCGTGGTTCAATCTCCGTTCCTTACTTTATAAACAATTTCTGAGACACCATGCTTTGAAATCGAACCCACAACACTCATGGTGTGTTTTGCTACGCCACGCCATGACAATAAGCATTATTATCATAATTTTACCTATTCAGAAGACCGCCACTGTGGATCGAACTGCCAAACACGCAATATTTGAAAAAAAGGGCAAAAAGTGATTCTAAAATAGTCAAGACTGTTTTGATCATAGAATCATTAGAATCACCTAGTGTCAAGACACCCGTTTCCCATTTTGTATTGATTTCTGGAGGAACGGAATAACAGGGAATGGAGTGTGGACACTAAGTTCCCAGGTCCCCACTGAATACCCCGCTCTGTGCGGGATATAGCGTGAAGCTAACAAAAAATTATTCAACATATACATATATCTGAGAAAACAAAATCGTTTTTCAATATACGATATTGAGATCACCAAGAAACAAGACATCACGCGTTCGATACAATCAATTGTTAGTATTTGGTAGACTTTTTATGGTTTTTTTGCATTACGTACAATGGTATAGCAAAATAAGTATTTATATATAGATGCGGAAATTTGTATTATTTGCCGATTGGACCGAAGTCCATTACCCGTCTATCAGATTCCACGAATTTAGTACAAAAACATCTCTATTTCTACTTAATATCACAAGGTTGCTTAAATCTTTATGTTAATGATTCTTTAAGTAATTTTTTTGTCAGCTTCTCGCTGCATCTAGCATGTGGCAGAATAGGTAGAGGGAACCTAGGGTTAACTCCCACTTCCTACCTTCTGCCGAATTCTTGAGACATTGCATTGAGTAGCAGAACTCTCAACGCCGTGTTTTTCTTGTGATATTGAGCTAAAATTTAAGCGTAAGTTTGCTGAATATAAAAATATTTATATTAATATTTTTTATAATTGTTGTTTTAGCGTTAATACAAACACAATAATCATCACTGTTCATGAGATACAGCCTGGTGACAAACGGACAGACAGACAGACCTTTAAACCTTAGACTTTTAAAAAAGTGAAAATATGCTTATTTACAAAATGGTATGTACACTTTTTGGTACGGAACCCGAAAACAACAATAACATAAGCTTTAGGCTAATAGTCGTAAAAGCTAATAATAATCTTGACAATACAACTGAATCACAGTGGTGGCTCTTGGCCGGGGGAACGGGAAGTCAGCGTCTCTTGTATATTTAGAAATTTCAATGGCTTCTTGCATTAACGTTTAGAGGCCATGACTGTGACATACATACATACGTACACACCTACATACATACATTTTAGAACAAATATTTTTGCGTTTATGGCTAATCAAGTTTTTCGTCAGTCAGGCTTACAACCATACAACCATAAGCAAAGGAATAGGGGGGGTGGGGGAATGGTCCGTGCTCATCTGGCTAACAAAAATATTGCCCTGAAAAGAAAACACCTACATATAAAACTAAAGTTCAGCAATATTTGCATCATCTTCTCGACGCCATTCACAAATTACTTGATATATTGCCAAATTCCTAATTTTCAATTCCTACCGACGACGTAACGTTGTGTGGTAATTTACTGGCGTTATTACTGTTTCTTAGATTTATTATATTTACAGTCTCACTCAGAGATGTCAATCAGTGATTAACTGGTATTACTTACTTTCCTTACTCACTTTTCTGCCAAATTCTTGTGTCATTTTGTGTTGAGTGGAACTCAATGCCGTTACCAGCTTCATTCCCCCGAGTGGGAATCGAAACCACAACCGTAACCGCTTTTAGTCGCATGCTTATGTCACATACGCACCATTGTATTGTAATCCAAGTATTGAACATGACTTGTTAGTAGACTCTATAAGTACGCTACAAGCATTTATATAAAAACATCAAAGGCTGTTTATATATTTATGTTTAGTTTATTAAATAAATACAAGCAGCCGAAGCCGCAGGCTGGTCTCTCGTTATACATATAATGTATAATTTTAGATTTATAGCTGGTGATCACACGGGTACTAGATTGCAGTGACATGCGTCTGTCAGTCGATGTAATTATTATATCAAACTACCGCCATCGCTTTCGTAATTGCCTCGCGTAATGCCCTGGATTACTGCAGAATGGCTTATGATTTCTTGATATTTTCTCGGATTTTAATAATTGGAGAATAAATCTTTTTTTTTTAGTTTCACGCTGTATCCCGCACGTAGTAGGGTAGGCAGAGGAAGCCTTGTGTTCATTTCCTCGAGTAGGAATCGAACCCATCGTTTCTTTTAAAACGAGAAAGAATTTCATTTAGAAACGAGAAAATCGTCCCCTCGGGTCGGGAAATAAAAAACTGAGTGACTTATTACTATGCCCTATAGTTCTCTGTAATTGTTTTTCAGCTTCAGAACTACAGTTGGCAGAAAGAACTAAATGTCTTGACACTCTTCGTGTTTCGCCAGAATTCTAGGTATTGCGTGTTGAGTGATGGAACTCAACGCCGGACTCTTTTAAAAGCGGGAAATAGGTGTATCATTTATTTACTTGAGTGTGGACCGAGCCCACATTTTACAGTCACTGCGCCACAATGACCTCAAAAAGGCATTTGTCTATATATCCTTTTTTTGTCAAGTTAATTTTCGTTTCCGTTAAGCAACAGACAGACAGGCGGTTTCGATCTTATATAAAGATTACTCGCGATAACGTTCGAAAGGTTCGAAACAAAATTAGTTAACTAACCAAAGGACAAATTGATCGTTATAATTGAACTTTAATTTATTTTGTTTAATATTGCATCATTCAAATTGAGTAAAATAAAAACAAAAGAAAATAAGTTAATATGAAAAACAATAAGCATCTCCTAAATATAAGATATAGTTATGTACAGAACTATTATTTTCAATACGATTTACATATCATGAGGCCAGTCGTGGCGAATGGACACAAAGTGTGATTGTGAACGCGACAGGTTGTGGGTTCGATTTCCACTTGAGGAAATTAAATATCTCATATTTTCATTAATTCACAATGTCTCGAGAATTCAGCGGGAAATGGGGAACACAGTGTCTTAACACTACGTATCCTCTGCTTACTCTACTGCGTGCGGGATACGGCGTGAAGCTAAAAAATAAAAAAAAAGATCTTTGATACGAAACAACTACTAACTTTATTTTGCAATATTTTGTTTGCTTTTTTATTTTATAAGTTAGTACCGAGTTGAAATCGAATCCAATACTCCTACATTAGGACATATCGCTGTTATTACAGTCTCTACCATTCAACCTAATTATCAAATCATCATACTCCCGGACAAAATAAAGGTTTCTTAACCTAACCAGCTTTCATGCAGCAGCAAATGGCTAAAGCCAAATGGTGAATCACTTACAAATCAATCTATTATAATACTAAAACAGTCACGCACTAGGAAACGTTCAGACAGCGCTACCGTTACGGAAACATTTGCAAATTATAATAATTCATTCTATACTAGTAATAATCGTTTGAATTACATGTGGATTTCAAATTATTTATGCAATTTACTTTATCTTCATTTGTCTATTGCTAATATATTACACTAGTCGTCGCTCGCAGCTTTGTATGCGGGCTTTAAATGTGTAAAATCCTAGTTTGCTCATTTCGCATGATTTTAAGGAAAGTAGGGAGTGTCTTAACACTAAAAAGAAAAGAAATATGCATATATTATCAGAACGTTACTACAACTTAAAAAATCGATTCTGCATTTTTTTTAAACTTTCGAATGGTATAAAAATGTCCAATAACGAAAAAATAAAAAACTAATTTAACAGGTTAACTCTTTAAGCCGGTGCTAAGCTATTACTTTTTACCATTTTTTTAATATTTATGATAAAATATAAATTATACACCAATCATTTTCTCTCATTTTTGAAATAAATATAGACGAAGGTACCTTTTGAACTCTAAAGTAATTCATATTTCTTATCTACATCAACTAAGTAAAGGAATAGTTAAGCGACATCTGTTATCGATATCCAACTAACCTGAACATCACAAGGCTCTCACTGCACACATTTTGCACTCACATCACTAATGTTTTTCCTTATTGACACAAAAATTAAAACTAACAGTACTTTTCAGTATTTGGAAACGCAACGAGTGTTCTAGAACTGAGTGATAGTACGACTTGTATTGAATAGGGATGTATGTATGTAGTGGGTAACTTATCGATAATCTGGCATATTAATGCTAATAATAGCTAATTTAATAGTATTTTTTAGTATTCTAAACATATGTGATATTAAACGAAAACGAATCGTCTTGATGGAGAATAAGTGTCTTAACACTAGATTCCCAGATCCCCTCTGGCTACTGTACTATGTGTGGGATACAGTGCAAAGCTAAGAATACTGATACAGTCGTGGCGCAGTGGCACAATGTGTAAAGCGATTGTTGTGGGTTCGATTCCCACCCGGGGAAATGAATCATTTAATATTTTATTCACGGCACAAACAAAACACGGCAATGCGTTTCAACAATCAGTACATAATGCCCGGAGAATTCGTCTTACAGTCAAGAACGGAGTGTCTCTGTTTACTCTGCTATATGCGGAATATAGTGTAAATATTAAAAAAAAACAAAATCATCGATAAAACCAACAGACATCACAAGCGGAACAGTCGTTTGCGTAAGTATGATACTTTCGCTGCACCACTCCTCGGCGGAGTCACGTGCACTGCGGTACCAAGTATTAATTTGATATATATGCATATATATATACATGTATATATAACGTTAAAACTCGATTTTGTAATGGACGTGGTAAATAAACTTTGTGGGTGAAGGTTACAGCTTCGAATTCCACTTGTGTAAATGTCTTAAGGTATATCCACTCGTAAACCTTTTATAATCATTATTTACGATTAATATATGAAAATGTGTATTTCTTAATCATGATGATGAAAAAGTACAAAATTTCGTAAAACCTAATGGAATCAAAAAACTTCAATAGGTAAAATTCCCATCACTACACCAAGGCAGCTAGGAGTCAGGACTCGTCGACCGTACTGTACCCTATATAAAATTATTCCGATAGTGAGCGATAGACAACACACAAATAAAATTAGACATAAAAAGTTTCAATTAAGCATGTGGAAGCCCTATTAAAGGCTTTCTTGAAATTCCTACAGAAACGTTATTTCCTTCAAAAAGAGCATCTATGTAGTATGAGCTCTAGCTTAAAAGCCAGCAACGCACCTGCATCTCCTCTAATCTTACACGGAGTCGTGGGCGGCGGTGATCATTTACCATCAGGTGACCCGTACGCGTGTTTGCCTTCCCTCTTTCAGAATAAAATACATGAAATACGGTAAAAGATTATACTTAAATCGTTTATTTTTTCAAGTAAAATAAAGAATATACTTTATATCATCATATAATTTACCTATAGGTACTATACTGAATCAGGTCACTCAAGCCTTCACCAAATTATGTGCTGACGAAATTTTTTTTTTTTTTTTTATAATATTTTCGCGAGCATAAAAAAATAAAAAAATGTATGTCATATTTATTTTCAACTTGTGTTATCCTCTTTTTAAAATAATTTGGTTTATTTTGGATTTATTATGGATTCTTTTAAATATATTTTAGTAAAGAATTAATTGATTCGGTATATATTACGAATGGCGAACTAGGCACATGAACTATACAATTATTCAATTCAATAAAACTTATATTTTGTAGTAATGTTGTCAAACATTACATTTACCTTTGTGAGATTTTTTAAAATTTATGAACTGATTTATTTAAATTTAAATTTTATATTTAAAATATATATGTATATTAATAGGTTAGCTGTCAAATAAATGCAGAAGATAAATATTTTGTATTTGTTAATATTATAATAATCTCAATTCTCAATCTTGAGTTCCGACAATTGTGCCTGCAAAAATGTCAGTCAGTCACATGTCAGTCGTGTACCACAAATGTCAGATTAAAAAATAAATAAATAAATTAGTAGTAAAAATTAAACTGATAAAATATTTTATGATTTATATCGGTTTCCCCTTATAAAATAAGAGTGACTGGTAAGAGAGTCGAGTCGAGAGAGGCAGTATCAGACATCGCTGGACAAATTAAGAAATTACATACCTAATTTTATGAACGTCATCACTAAAGTAAATGGCCTCAAACCTGAAAGGAACAGGTGCAAAAACTCAGTGACATTTCCTCTACATTTTTGCTTTCCACCGAAATTCGGGCAATTACCTGTTGAGTGAGAACATGAAAATAATTAAAATATATTCGCACAATTATTAATTAATTTAAATTTAATTTCCCCCAGTGCGAATTTGCCATCAAGACCTTCGATTTCACAGATTTGCTTCAAATTTCAATTGCATTGCATTGCAGGTATTCTGTTGACAACACCGATCTACATTTAGATGCAAGATGCAACAGAACGGTGCAGCAGCGGTAAGAAGTGAAAGTGTTATATATTTATATCATTAAAATATTCCAGGGAAATTGAGAATACGTTATTTCTAAGGATGTCACAGGTTCCAAATTGGTTTTTAAAAAAAAAAAAGTATTATTAAATGAAATTTGATCAGAATAGTGTGACAGCCTCTGAGCCTCTTGTGAGCGTGTGTTGTGGGTTCGATTTCTACTCGGATTATTTGCATTTATAATAATTATATGCATTGAGTTCCTCGGTTCTCCACACAACAAGCAATATCACAAAAATGGACGGTGCGTGGTGAACGAAGTGTTTCGCTATATGCGGGGTATAAATGATTGCTGTTCTGCTCAAATTTGATCCACTGCCTGTTGTGTGACTGTGGCACAACGCTGCGCATCGTCATGCTAGAGCGAAATGCACATGAGTATCTAGGTATTTTCCAAGAGGGGTCTTCAATTTAATTTTGAACTGATTTCTTTGTATAAAGTTATTTCTTTGTAACGATGTTGGGCACCAGACTGCTCTGGGGTGGGCACATTCCACTTCCTCCCTTCATTCCTACGCCTATGGAAAGTAGTAAGCTGTTTTAATAAATTAGCCAGTAGATTAATTGTGTCTACTTTAATGCATAAATATAAAAAAAAAAAACAATCTATTTTATGTATGTATATTTATTAATTAGCTCCTGCATTTATATTAAAGCAATAAGACTGTTTTACAACTTTTTATTGATGACACTGAGTCAGGTGGATTTTCAAGTTTGCCAAGAAATTTATATTTATATACGTGTTTCAAGTAAACAAACGTATGAGACAGATTGTTCTGTACATAATTACAATGTTTTATTTGTCTTCATTAATATGATCCTGCATTTAATCAAGATTTTAGATCAAGATGTCAACAACATCTTGATCTTGCGAGCAGGACATCTGATTCGTGCTATAAATTATATGAAATTAAACTCGGTTAATTTACTAGTAATCTTTGAAAATATCCACTATTCAAATCCTGATCCTGGTCACGTCACCAGACCAGCTCGCATTACTATATTGACACTTAAGTGACATACAATGGACTAGATATGTCAGTCACCTTACAGCTTTTTATGTGTATATCAAAAAAAAATAAAAAAAAAGTATAATTTCGATTTGATTTCGTATTTACTACCTCTTACGAAACCACATCACACAATCAATAAACAAACAGGTAGGTATATGTGTATTTAACAATATGGTCGTGGCAATGCCACTGACTGCTATTAATGTACTTGACCTAATTCCCTCAAATGATTTCGCGCACAATTATAAACATACACACGTGAATAAATAAATGAGCAAAGACGCTTAAGCGCGTTAACTGTTTTGAATTATTTATCAAATGAATCTTGTGAAGAATAGTGTACCTTTTAGGATATTTTTTCTGTTTTAACAAGGGGGAGAGGGAATCCAGTATAAAGATTCTCCGGTCTCATTTTTTTGTTGAATCTTCATGAGATTTCTAGAGTGGCTCCGCACGAAAATACTAAAATAATTAATTCCCCCGAGTGGATATCGAATAAAATCTTAAGAATTAAGCAGTGCGGAAAAGACGGACGACAGAACGTCCTAACTATCTTCTGCCTACACGGCTACGTATATGTGGGGTAAAATATTAAGCGAAAAAAATATTATTGATTAAAAGCTTACAACTCTACAAGACAGCACATATGTTTATACTGAATTTATTAATAAGGAAGTTAATAAATAGATAATTATATAATATGTAAGTTATGCTTCTAGGTGAAGGCCGTGTCACGTGCATATAATAATCGTTCAGTGTTCTATAAATAGCGGCCACTATACGTTATTTGCATATTAAATATGAATTAGCCCTCATTTCTACTAAACAGTCATAAAGTCTAGTCTTTATTTAGTAAAGAATACCTATAGGTATTAAAATTTTACTATCTGTTTTACATTATTGTATGTTATATATTTTATATAAAATAAGTATAATATATGAACAAAGTAGTGGACCCGAACGTGGTTACGC